>APFE030340245.1:32584-59911 GCA_000404065.3 Pinus taeda
CTCGGACGGATGTGACCTTTCTGCAGGAGCTCCTGAATCTGCCTCTTGATTTCATCATTCTCTAGAACGGACCGCCGATAAATTGGTCCATTGGGTAGCGGCGCACCTGGGGTCAGATTGATGGAGTGCTTGACCTGACAATGCAAAGGAACTCCTGCGAGGGAGGTGAAGATGTCCTCGTATTCCTCCACGACCTTGTCCATCTGTAGTTGTCGTGCAGAGGGGCCCTGTCTGGAGGCTATGTCCACCTCTTCTTCTTTCCTTGAGGGCGTATCATCAGGAAAACAAATTTCCCGGTTTTGGAAACAAGCTTACCGCATTATTTTGTAGTAATCAAAGAGATGGCGGTAGGTGGTGCTACCTCTAGTATCTTGTACAACTTATTTCCCAATGCAATAATAACAGCATGGGGCCTTGATTCATACACAGCAAGTCACTTCCACAAGTATGGTTGTCCTAATAATACATCACAAACTTCAAGGGGAGCAATGTCACACAATACCTCATCTGTGAAGGGCTTGATTTTGTATGAAGGCAACACTGCTGGCTCACGCGAAGATCCCGTCCTTGGTGAAGCCACCCAATGGTGTATGGTTGTGGATGTGCTGTGGTCGGTAAGCCCAACTGCTTCACGACCTCTGCCAAGATGAGGTTCTTTTGGCTCCTGCTATCAACAATGAACTGTAGTGGGGAGCCCTTTACCCACATCTGGGAGTGGAAGAGACGCTCCTCCTCCTCTGGATCTTCAGGTTCATTTTTCTGGATCTTGGTAGTAGCAACAGTGGCGTTGAGATTTGCATCAATGATCTGCGTCCCTTTGTCATTCCCCTTGTCGGGTTCTGACTCAGATTCAGAACATTAATCTGATTCTGAAACCTTTAGCTCAGCCACCAGTGACTGCTTGGCCCGAGAATCACTTGTGTTGTGAGTGGAGCTCTTATGGAACTCACACCATTTTCCCATGTCCTTTTTCGGCTTCGCGATGTTTTTCTTTGCTTACATCTTTGGCGGGTTGTCTTGGGCTGCCCCGCCTTGGCTTTGTCCTTTGTTCTGTGGTTTAGGGGCACCTTTCCCTTGCTTTAGATTCACAGATCCAAAGTCTCGCTTCTTTTGTTTAAACTTCTGCTCGACCTTGATGACATATCAGTATGCTGTGGTGAGCGAGGAGATGTTCAGGAATGATATATCTTCCTGGATGTACTTGTGTAGGCAACCGCGGTATTTGAGTATCAAATGCTTCTTTGAATCCTTGATCCCCAACTTTGTGCGAAGGGTATGGAAAATATTGGTGAACTCCGGCACGTCTTGGTCCCTTCCTTGCCGTAGCGTGGTCCACTTTATGTATTCATCCTCATAGCTTCCGACAGGGTAGTACTGCTCCTTGATGGCCTCCCAGAATGAATTACAGGTGGGTGTGGCTAAAAATATCGAGCCAGTACTTTCATCCTTCTGCTCGCAGTAGGTTTCCCACCAGTCCTTGACGTGGGGGGCTGCTTTGAGAAGAGCAAAAACAATCTTTCCCGACTCGAAAATTCATGAACAGAAAAATAACCCTCTAGCAGATTTAACCACTTATCTATAGCATCTGCTTCTATCTGACCCTTGAATATGGGGATTTCAAAATTAACTTGTACCTTAAAGGGCATGGCGTTTCCAGAGTAGCTACTAGAAGCTGATGCGTCAATTCTGGGTAGCCGCTGAAGGATCTGGGCAAAGATGTCCATCATTGTGCTCCGTTGTCGCTCGAGGGCTTCTTTGAGCAAGATTTTGATAGGATCTCCTGCCTCCTCGTCTTTCTTATCATCCGCCATGGGAGGTTGTCGGGATTTGCGAGGCAGGTCTTGCAAAGGTTCGACCAGTTCAGGCCCTAACTCCTTATATCCCGACCTCGTTGGGGACATGCAAAGAAAAACAAAGAAAAAGTAGACCGCTCTGATACCATTGATCTGGATTTAAACAGGAACGCAACAAAATACAAAGATAACCATATACACAAAGATGCAGCAAAAACAATGTTTCATTTCATTAATAGAAAATACCGAAATATGCTTACAACTAGAAATGGAAATCAACCAGCTAGGGCGATGGTAGCTTATCTCTGAGAAGAGATGTGGTGACTACATGCCTCTGAACTGTGTTACAATGAGTCTTGGAGGCCTATTTATTGTTGAGAAACAATGAAAAACCCTTCACATCCCAAAACCTAACCCTAGAAGATGAAACGACAAATTGTGGGCCCCGTTTGGGTAAATTGGTATATCAATTTCCCGAGGTCGTAACTTTGGCATATGATCTCCGTTTGACGTGTACGATAGCTCGTTAGAAAGATCTATCTGAGAACTACCACTTTGGGAAGGGCAACATCAGTCCATGGACCCATGTTGCCCCCAGATTTCCCAAAAAACGTTGTTTATGGCCTCAAAACGGCTCTGGAAGTTCAGGACCCAAAAAACTGCTAAAAATAGTAAGTTGTGCTACAATTAAGGAAACTGAAAATGCTGAGAGAAACAATGATGGGGGTCCAGATGGACTTGGCAGGTGGTCACCAATATCCACCTGGATCATATCTACAACGTTCGTGCACGTTCATTTAATCCCAAGCAAACTAAAGAATCATAACAACAGTTGAGGCTACGAATTCAAAGCGAATCAAAATAAAATGTCATTCAGGTAAACCAACTGAATCTTATTATATCTTGCTGAAGGATTTTTCTTTCAAAATTGCAAATTCCAGTATATAATAGTTACATAGCAGTATTTTAAAATTAAATCCGTGAATCCTCAAACCATGAACGACAAACCCTAGGTGTGGGTTTCAAAACAGATATCCATACACAACTATAGAAACGCAGATCCTTGAACGACAAACCCTAAGTGACGGTTTTGAAAGAAAATTGTAGCTATAAACAAAAGACTACAATCAAGACATAGTGGAAGCCCAGATTTCCAAAGTAGTAGAGCATCGCTCACAGTGTGAGTCATTCAACAAGCAACATGGATGACAAACCCATACAACCTAGAGGTTTAAGTTAAAGACTAGAATGAACACTAAAAGAAATTCTAACAGGCAGAGCCTACTGGACAAGACCGAGACGCATATGGCCAAACCCTCCAACCGCAAACCATTAACGCCTGCACAACCATGATACATAGGTGTTAGAGCTTTTATTGTAGCAGAAGTGAAATGCAGAGCTGGAAAGGGAAAGAAAACGCTGAAAGTTTTATTCGAATTACCTGAGAATTTGCAGTGAGACCGAAGACTAGCATTCCACCGAAAGCTTCGAATGACTGTGGAGACAAAGGAGCGGACCACGTGAGAAACTGTGGAAAAAGACTCACAAATTGAAATAGAGAAAGAAGAATACCTGTGTATTAAGCTGAGGATGAAAAAAAGCCATCGAGCTTAGCCTAGAAACAAGCAAACATTAAGTTACCAACCAAAATGAGCAATACCAGTGCATGAGTTAACATACGGTAGCCTGTTGAGCCCACGACAAAAGGAAAATGAATCACAACAGAGGTAACTTACCTAGGTAGCTACAGGGAAAACCACAACTGCCAATTAATAAAGGATTAAGGACAATCACATTCATAGCAAAGACCCATTATAGAAAAAACCAGAGGCGTGCCCAAGACTCGCAGCAGAGTTGCCCACCAAAAACTTGCAGAACATAGTGGAGAAAACCCTCAACTAACCAACAGTAAATGTCCAAAACGAACGACAAATAAAGGGTTCAAGCATTAGACTGACCGAGAATCCGAAAATTGAGCCAAGTACCTATTTATTTCTGTGTAATGGAATGCCATATAATATAAAACCCAAAATATCCGACGGTGCATTTCATCCATGTGTAATCACCAACAAATGATTCAACCAAATGAATAAACATTAAAAAATCATTTCAATTATGATAGTTTATAAAGTGTCGGGCTGGTCCCATCAAAGTGGTATCCGTGCAAGTGAAATTGATTGAAGACATGGAAATAGTAAGGCAAGATCATGGTAGAGGTGCTCAAAGGATGGTAGAGGAAGGACTAAGGGAGGAGATCCAAATTCTTGTTGCCCATTTGGAGGCAGTGGAGGCAGGGAGAAGAAGAGACCTAGAAATAGGTGATGACAATGAAGAGGAAAATACAGTAGCAATAGATGGACAAGAATATGAGAGCCTAGAAGTGAGATTGTTGAGATATGTTTTAGTGGCAAGCAGTAAACCCAAGCCAAAACTCCTAACCTATGATGACATTCTATCTATTGAGGTTTTATTGGATTGGATCAACAAGATGGATAAGTATTTCGAGTGCGAGGAAGTCAGCAAAGACCACAGAGTTAGGTTCGCTGCAACGAAATTGAAGGGACACGCAGCCCTATGGTGGGATAGTGTCCAGATAGAGAGAAAGAGATTGAATAAGTTGTCGATTAAAACGTGGTCAAGGATGGTGGCCAAATTGAAGGGTAGATTTCTACCAAAAGATTATTAGATTGCACTACACATGCAAGTGTAGAATCTAAGGCAAAAAAGGTTGACGGTAAGCGAGTACATGAAGGTGTTCTATTGAGTGAACTTATGAGCCAGATATATAGAGGATACATGGAAAGAATAGATAGGTATGTAAATGGGTTAATATTAGAAATTTTAGATGAAATCAGTGTTTTATCTCCAAAGGACACTGAAGAAGCGTATTAGAGTGCGATGAAAGCTGAAGAGAAAATTACTATAAGGTAGAATGTCCGAAGAGGATGAGGAGCCGACTGGGGAAGAGGCCAGTCATATGGTTTATGGCAGACTACTAGGAATAATGAGGAAGGCAGCAGTTCCAAAGCTTCTGGATCAGCGGACAGAGGTGATAATGCGAGAGGCAGTAGGTCATCCCAGCGAGGTAGGGGAAATGGCCGAGGAAGAGGGGCTGGTTATAAATCTTACATGTGTCATAAATGGGGACACTGATCGTTTGAATGTACAGAAGCAAAACAAGCTGGACAGTGGGGTGCATATGTTGCATAACCAGAAGAAGTAGCGGCACCTCCCCAAGAAGTAGAAAATGCTCCAAAGACAGGGGAAGCCCTGATGCTACATAAGGTATTGTTAAAACTATTCAAGGAGGTCATTGAACAGACAAAACAGAAGGCCTCGTTTATAACAATTTGTAAGTCATGAGGTAAGTGTTGTAAATTAATTATTGATAGTGGTATTATTGATAACTTAGTGTCTACAGGGATGGTAGAAAAGTTGTAGTTGAAGCGCTTGAAACATCCCAACCCTTATAGAGTCTCATGGCTGCAAAAAGGCCATCAATTGTTGGTGGATGAATAGTGCTAGGTGGAGTTTGAAATAGGTAGATATAAGGATAAAGTCGTTTGTGACATCATGCTCATGGATGTATGTCACATACTGCTAGGCAGGCCTTGGCAGTACGACAGGAAAGTGGTACACGATGGATTGACAAACTCTTATAAGTTTGTAAGGATGGAATCAAGCATACACTTGTGCCCATCAAGAAAGAAGGGACAACAGGGACAGGTGAACCAAGAGCATTGTTGGTTAGTGGGAAACAGTTTCTGAAACAAGTTGAGGACAGTGAGATGGGTTACACTGTTGTAAAGAAAGCAAGGACAATGTTGTTGCATATGGAGGTATCAGATTTACCTATAGAAATCTAGCAGATGTTGTAGGAGTTTACAGATATAGTGGTGGATGACTTGCCGAACAAATTACCCCCCAAAAGAAGCATAAGTCATCATATTGACTTCATACCTGGAACCATTTTTCCGAACAAAGAGGCATACCGAATGAGCCCCAAGGACAATGAAGAGATTAGAAAGCAGGTGCAAGAATTGTTAGACAAGTGATTGATAAGGGAAAGTTTGAGCCCTTGTGTAGTCCCAATAGTTCTCACCCGCAAGAAGGGAGGAGAGTGGTGGATGTGCACAGACTAAAGGGCCATTGACAAAATCACCATCCATTACAGGTTCCCATTACCACAGATGGATGACATGATGGATTGTTTAAGCAGGGCAACATATTTCTCTAAGATATACTTGAAAAGTGGGTACTATCAGATTCGGATATGAGAGGGGGACAAATGGAAGACAACCTTTAAGATGAATGAGGGGTTGTACAAATAGCTGGTCATGCCATTTTGACTGAGCAATGCACCCAATACATTTATGAGGTTGATGAATGAGATGCTGAAGGAGTACATCGGAAATTTGTAATAGTATACCTGGAAGACATACTAATTTTCAACAAGACCAAGGAAGAACACCCTTAACATGTACGAAAGGTGCTGGAAAAATTACAACAGAATAAACTGCTAATAAAATTGAAGAAATGTACCTTTCTATAGAAGGAATTAATTTATTTGGGCTTTGTAATAGAAAAAATGAACTGAAGATGGATCCAGAGAAGGTGGCGGCGATAGTTAATTAGCCATCTCTGACAAATTTATTCAAGGTATGTAGGTTTCATGGACTAGCGAGTTTTTACAGGAAATTCACAAGGAATTTTACCGAAATTTGTGCACTTATGTAGGACACCATTAAAAAGGCCATTCAACCTTTTCGATGGACGGATGTAGCAGAGAGAAGTTTTCAGTTATTAAAGAGGAAGATTACTGAGAGGTCGATCTTGAGATTTCCAGATTTCAAGAAGCTATTTCAGGTTCGTTGTGATGCTAGCAGTACGACTATTGGAGCTGTACTTATCCAGGACAATAAACCTGTAGCGTTTTTTAGTGAGAAGCTAAATGAAAGTCGTCAGAAATATTCATTGTACGATAAGGAGTTCTATGCTGTTAATCATGCATTAAAACACTTGAAGCATTATCTGTTGTGAAACGAATTTGTGTTGTTTTCAGATAATTCTGCACTACAGTATGTAATGCAACAACACAAGTTGAATCACAAACATGGAAAATGGGTGGAGTATTTGTAGACTTTCAACTTCATATTGAAGAATATTAGTGGGCAGGCAAACAAGGTCGCGGATGCACTAAGTAGGAGAGCTTTACTTCTGCAAGAAAGTACTATGCAAGTGTTGGGTTTTGAGCACTTAAAAGACTTATACCAGATTGATACAAATTTTAAGGGGGCCTACGAGGCATGTCAATATCCCTTGGTGAGAGATAACAGTCCATGGTTGGACTACAACCTACAGGAGAAACTGCTGTTTAAGGGAGGAAAACTATGCATACCTGACTGCTCGATGAGAGAGAATATTATTCAGGAGAAGCATAATGGAGGTCTGGCCAGACATTTTGGCATCGACAAGACGCTCGAGCAGCTCAGTCATTTCTACTTTTGGCCAAATATGCGGAGGGATGTGCAGCGATTTGTGGCCATATGTAAGGTGTGCCACCATTACCTGTTCTAGGCAGACCGTGGGACTCAGTCAGCTTGGACTTCGTCTTAGGGCTACCTAAGACATAGTGAGGTTACGACTCGGTGATGGTAGTAGTGGAGAGATTCTTGAAAATGGTGCATTTCATTGCTTGTAGGAAAACCAGTGATGCTACTCACGTGGCCCACTTGTTTTTCATAGAGATTGTCAGGTTACATGGGTTTCCTAGAAGTATAATCTGTCGGACAGGGATGTGAAATTTACAGGACACTTTTAGCGTACCCTGTGGAAGAAAATGGATACACATTTGAGTTATAGTTCTACTTATCATCCGCAAACCAACAGACAAACAAAAGTTGTAAACAAGAGTTTAGGAAACCTGCTACGAAGTCTAGGAGAGAATTTGCGGATGTGGGATCGAGTACTGGCACAGGTAGAGTTCACGTATAACAACTTGCCTAACCACAACACAGGCTTCAGTCCATTTCAAATCCTATATGACATGCATGCTCATGAAGTGCATGAGTTGCGAGATCTTGGACTGCAAGAAAGGAGAAGTGCAGATGGAGAAGATTTAACTAACGCGATGAGGAATTCGCATGAGCAAGTAAAAATCAAATTACAGGACAGGAACCTAAAGTATAAACAACAAGCAGATTTGAAGAGAAGGGAAGTACAGTTTAATGTGGAAGATGAAGTCCTCACGCATTTGTGCAAGGAACGCTTCCCTGGGGGTACATACAATAAATTAAAGTATAAGAAGATAGGACCCTGCAAAGTCCTTCTAAAATTTTCAACAAATGCCTATGAGATACAGTTGCCATCCAGAATAGGCATTTCACCTATCTTTAACATAGTAGACTTGTTTCCCTACACGGCTGACCCAGAGGAGAAGGAAGAAAATGGAACCACACGGCCTACACGGAATACCCAGGATGGAGGGGAAGCTTGGATGAGACAGATGCCTTGTGTTCAACCTCCCGAGATTGAGCACATTCTCGACACTCAGGTGACCAAACGAACTCGACAGAAGGAGTATCTGCAATACTTGGTTAAGTGGTAGAACCATCCTATTGAGGACAGTTCATGGCTTGATACCAGGCAAATTGAGCAGATAGGTTCTTCAGTTGAGGAGCTCCTGGACCGGAGTCATGATTTCCTTTTGCTTGGGAACCTGATGTAGGAGCATCCAGCTCAGGCACCATGACTGGGTGTCGGTCTCTGCTAGGTCAAAGAATTGAGTTTACTTTTAGTTGTCTTTATGTTAGCTAACAGAATAGTAGGTAGATATTTTATTCTTATCTTAATTTCTAAATTAGTTAAGGGTAGTTGATCAGTTAGGGTTATTTTTTTATCTGTTGTTAACAAATCATGGATTAATGATTTTGCTATTATTTTAAAAGGGAAAAGACGAATGTATCTTAAAGGAAAATCTTGTCATAAGATAGAACAAATAATTAATAACCATGTAACTGTAAAGTCTATAACTGAAAAGCAACTGTACAGTCTCATTAACTGGAACTGGAAACAAAATGTAATAGGACAAGTACCTCTCGCACTAGAATATTAACAATAATAGAGAAACTAAGTTCAGTCCATCTGTATGTCTACTATACTTTATTATGTTCTCAAATTGATGACTATCTGAGCATACAACTAAATCTACATAGATTATTGAAATAAATTCTTTTTGTTTTCCTGAGAGAAAGGACAAATTCTCATAGCGAGATAGAGGAACAAATATAACATGAAGGTTTATATTTCTTGTGAATCAAGCAGTGAGAACAGAAAGAGAGAGGCACAAACGGAAATCAGTACAGGCCAGACGAAAACATCCACATACATATAAATTGATAGCCATACAAAATTACCAACATATCTACAACATTCATGCACGTTCATTTAATCCCAAGCAAGCTAAAGAATCATAACAGCAGTTCAGGCTACGAATTCAAAGCGAATGAAAAGCAAATCTCATTCAGGTAAACCAACTAAATCTTATTATATCTTCCTGAAGGATTTTTCTTTCAAAATTGCAAAGTCCACTATATAATAGTTACATAATAGTACTGTAAAATTAAAGTCGTGAACGATCAAACTATTAACGACAAACCCTAGGTGAGGGTTTCAAAACACATATCCATACAAAGCTATAGACACGCAGATACCTGAACAACAAACCCTAAGTGAGGGTTTCGAAAGAAAATTGTAGCTATAAACAAAAGAATATAGTCAAGACACAGTGGAAACCCAGATTTCAAAAGTAGGAGAGCATCGCTCACAGTGTGAGCCATTCGACAAGCAATGTGGATGAAAAACCAATACAACACGGAGGCATAAGTTAAAGACTAGAACAAACACTGAAAGAAATTCGAAGAGGGAGAACCTACCAGAGAAGACCGAGATGTATATGGCCAAAACCTCCAACCACAAACCCTCAACACCTGCATAGCCATGATACACAGGTGTTAGAGCTTATATTGTAGTAGAAGTGAAATATAGAGCTGGAAAGGGAAACAAAACAATGAAAGTTGCATTCGGCTTCCCTGAGAATTTGCAGTGAGACCGAAGACCAACGTTCCACCAAAATCTATGACTGACTGTGGAGATGAAGGAGCAGACCAGGTCAGAAACTGTCGAAAAAGACTCACAAATTGAAACAGAGAAAGAAGACTACATGTGTATTAAGCCGAGGACGAAAGAAAGCCATAGAGCTGAGCCTAGAAACACACAAGCATTAAGTTGCCAACCAGAATGAGCAATACCAGTGCACGAGTTAACATACGGTGGTTTGTTGAGCCCACGATAGAAGGAGAATGAAACACAACAGAGGTCACTTACCCAGGCACTACAGGGAAAACCACAACTGCCAACGAACCGAGGATTAAGGACAATCACATTCATAGCAAAGACCCATTACAAAAATAACCAGAGGTGCCCAAGACTCACAGCAGAGCTGCCCACCAAAACCTTGCAGAACATAGCAGAGCAAACCCTTGACTAACCAACAACAAATGACCGAAATGAATGACGGACAAAGGGTTCAAGCATTGGATTGAGTGAGAATCTGAAAAATGAGGCAAGTACCTATTCATTACTTTGTAATTGAATGCCATATAATATAAAACCCAAAATATCCGACGGTGCATTTCATCCACGTGTAATCACCACCGAAAGATTCAACCAAACAAATAAACATTACAAAATCATTTCAATTATGACAATTTATAAAGTGTTGGGCTGGTCCCATCAAGTTCTATTTAAATAGATTAAAGTAATTGGACTATTTTTTTTAATTTAATTCAAATACAAATTATTTAATTAAATAATATATAAATTTATATAGTAAAATTAAGTGAAAGAAAGTACATATAAAAAAGCTAAAAATTAGAATATTGGATTGTAGATATAATAGTTTTTAATTTAAATTTCAATTGGTTCAAAGCATTTTTGTTATTGAGAGGTTATGGGTTCAGTTCTCTACACTTTTAGGTGAGGCTTCATGGTTGAGCACGTAAAAAATGATCCCTTGAGTGGATCTGGCTGATACAAATACTTCATGGATATACCAATGGAAAATCTCTGGAGTTTATAAAGCACTTACAGGAATAAAGCTAAAAAAAAAAATCCAAAATACTATTAACATACATACATATAATATATATATATATATATATATATTTATATATATATATATATATATATTATTATATATATATATATTATATAGATATAATTTTAAGAATATAAATGTGAATATAATATCTCTTGACGTAAATGAAAAGAAAATACTTGTATCTGTTTATATACATACATGCTTACCCTTATTCTCTATATAAATAATGTTACTTCTGTGAAACCAAGGATTTTCTTATAATATCAATTTCACGTTTGTATCCTGTTTTTTGAGGATTGACAACCTACAAGGTCAAGTCATATCGGGCCACTAGAAATAAACCATCACAACCGGCTTGATGGGTAGTGTTTTCATTCCCAAATTTTCCCAATCACAAGGGACTTTGATTGGAAACCAACTTTTTGATATCAAGCTAAAAACCCACATATCTGAATTATGGTTGTTAATCATAATGCAGGCCTCGGTTATGTTACACTTTCCTTGAAAATATTTGGAATTATAAACATTAGCCCAGCCATCACATACCAATTGGGAAGTTGGCTCGTTTTTCCATCCAACACCTAATATAGGCATCCCTGGTCTAAATTTATATGAACTCTGAAAGAAATAAGTCAAAATTCCTTTGAGTGAGGGGGAGGGACATAAAAGTTCCATTGAGAATTTCTTCATGATTTGACCAATGTGATGAATTGGTGGACAACATCATTGTTCTACTATTCTGATCTCCGTCCTCCCTATCATCTCACTGTCTTCCACTAGGAATTTTCAAGACTTCCATCCATTACCTGCTTCTTTGATCTTTCTAGAAATTGATGCTGCATAATGCATACTAATCTTTATCACATCATAGCAATTCAATGGTTTTCGATTGTTCAATCTCCTTAAATTCTTACAATTGCTATTTTTTTTTTTTAAATCTTACTTTTTTCAAGCATTCTCTGGATACACTCCTATTTCATCTTCTTATGGTGACCCTATGGACAAAGATACATACTTGCCATGCATAGCTTCAAATCTCTTTACAAGGGAGATCATTTTTGACACTAGAGGTAACAAATCCCAGGTTTGTAATGCAGCTAAAGGTAGAAGTGAGATAAGCATTAACGCTTGCAGGCTCTTTAACTTGCCTTCAATTTGAATAATCCTTGTAATCCCAATTCTCTATCATATTACAAGAAGAGGCCCTAGTCCAACATGCAACATTTGCAAGATCCATACATAAATGCTTGTGATATTTCACTATAGAGTTTTAGTTTCTAAAATGATTTTCAAAATTGCTCTCAAAATGCCATTAAATAAACATTGGGAAAGTGAAAATCTGTAGGTATTGCAACCTTGAAACAAACCAAATCAAAGTCTAAAGTATATGGATTCAACTTCTGAAATGATTTTCAAAATTACTTCCATTGAATAAACATTGGGAAAGTGCGAATCCATAGCTATTGTAACCTTGAAACAAATGAAATTGGAGTTGAAAGTACATAGATTCTAGAAATCAATCTTTTATAGCCTTAAATATGTGTGTTGGTTCTACTCATTCCCATCTTCCATTTCGATTTGATCATATTAATAAGATGATTGTAGGAGGTTCAAACAACTCTATGTTAAATCCCGTGGCAATAAGTTGGAGAGCAACATAAAGGATTCCCTAGGAGTTTTCCCACCCCTTTGATGGGAGGCCAGGTTCAGAGCCACGATGACTCTACATTTGGGCATTAAATTAGAATGGGGTTTTGGCTAGTTTCAGAGCCATGGTGGCTCTGCATTGGAGCATTAAATTAGAAAAGGGTATTATCTTGCATCAATGACAATTATCTCAAATACCCTAACTTCTACACCATAGCTTGTTATTTCTCCAGAGTAAGCTACAGTAAAGACACTATTATTTTTCAAATTCAATAAAGGATATTACCATCTTTACCGAAAAAAAAAACAAAGATTTTCCACAAAATATTTTCACAACTAACCTGGTTTAAAATGAAGCTCTTCCCTTGACGTGCCCGACCACAGACAGAAATAACACCGAGAGGCCCTTTCACGAGTTGTAGAGTGGCGACGGCCTTGGGATCCATTCTCTAACATTCTCTAGATACACTTCTAATTTGTCTTCTTATGGTGACTCTATGGAAAAAGATACATACTTGCCATTAACAACTTCAAATTTATTTGCGAGGGAGATCATTTTTGACACTAGAGATAACAAATCTTGGGTTTGTAGTGCGGCTAAACGCAAAAGCGAGGTAAACATTGACTTTCGCAGGCTCTTTAACTCATCTTCAATTTGAACAATCCCTATAATCCCAATTATTTATCATATTACATGTAAACGCCCTAGTCCAACATGCAACCTTTGCATGATCCATACATAAATGCTTGTGATAATTCACTACAAGGTTTCAATTTCTAAAATGATTTTCAAAATTTCTTTCAAACCACCTTTAAATAAACATTGGGAAAGTGCAAATATGTAGGTATTGCAACCTTGAATCGAATCAAATCAAAGTCTAAAGTACAGGGATTCAACTTCTGAAATGATTTTCAAAATTACTTCAATTGGATAAAAATTGGGAAAGTGTGAATCCGTAGCTATTGTAACCTTGAATCAAATGAAATCAGAGTTGAAAGTACACAGATTCTAGCAATCCATCTTTTATAGTGTTAAATTTGCATGTTGGTTCTGCTTAGTCCCATCTTCCATTTCGAGTTGCTCACATTAATAAGATGATTGTAGGAGGTTCGAACACTGTGTTAAATCCCCAGACAGTTAGTTGGAGAGGAACATAAAGGATTCCCTGGGAGGTTTCACACCCCTTTGAAGGGAATAGGTTCAGATCCACGGTCACTTTTCATTCGGGCATTAAATTAAAAAGGGGTTTTGGCCAGGTTTAGAGCCATGGTGGCTCTACATTCGAGCATTAAATTAGAAATGGGTTTTAGCTTACATCAACTACACTCATCTCAAATTCTCAAATGCCCTAACTTCTACACCATAACCTGTTATTTCTCCAGAGTATGCCATAGTAAACACACTATTATTTTTCAAATTTAATGAAAGATATTACTATGTCTTTACCAATAAAAAAACAAAGATCTTTCACAAAATATTTTCACGACTAACTTGGCTTAAAATGAAGCTCTTCCCTTGACGTGCCCAACCGTAGACAGAAACAACGTCAAGAGGCCCTTTCATGAGCTGTAGAGTGGTGATGGCCTGCGGGTCCATTCTCCAACATTCTCTGGATACAATCCTATTTCGCCTTGTGATGGTGACCCTATGGACAAAGATACACACTTTCCATGCACAACTACAAATATCTTTGCAAGGGAGATCATTTTTGACACTAGAGATAACAAATCCTGGGCTTGTAGTGTGGCTAAAGGCAAAAGGTAGATAAACATTGACGTTCGCAGGCTCTTTAACTCACCTATAATTTGAACAATCCCTGTAATCCCATTTCTTTATCATATTACATGTAAAGGCCCTGGTCCAACATGCAACCTTTGCAAGATCCATACATAAATTCTTGTGATATTGCACTACAGGGTTTTAATTTCTAAAATGATTTTCAAAATTTCTCTCAAGACGTCATTAAATAGAAATTGAGAAAGTGAAAATCTGTAGGTATTGCAACCTTCAATCGAATCAAATTAGAGCCTAATGTATAGGGATTCAACTTCTAAAATGATTTTCAAAATTACTTCCATTGAATAAACATTGGGAAAGTGCTAATCTGTAGCTATTGTAACCGTGAATCAAATGAAATTAGAGTCAAAAGTACACAACTTCTAGTAATCCATCTTTTATAGCCTTAAATTTGTGTGTTGGTTCTACTCAATCCCATCTTCCATTTCAAGTTGCTCACATTAATGATATGATTGCAGGAGATTCGGACAACTCTGTGTTAAATCCCCTAGAAATAAGTTCGAGCCGGACATAAAGGATTCCCTGGGAGGTTTCACACCCGTTTGAAGGGACTAGGCTCAGAGCCATGGTGACTCTGCATTCAGGCATTAAATTAGAAAGGGGTATTGGCCAAGTTGAGACCCACGATGGCTCCTTATTTGGGCATTAAATTAGAAAAGGGTGTTAGCTTGCATCAACTACACTCATATCAAATGCCCTAACATCTACACCATAGCATGTTATTTCTTCAAAGTATGCCACAGTAAACTGACTATTATTTTTCAAATTTAATGAAAGATATTACTATGTCATTACCAGCAAGAAAAACAAAGATCTTCCACAAAATATTTTCACGACTAACTTGGTTTTAAAATGAAGCTCTTCCCTTGACGTGCCTGGCCACAGACATAAACAACACTCAGAGGCCCTTTCATGAGCTATAGAGTGTTGATGGCCTACGGGTCCATTCTAAACTTGCTCCCTTATCATTGCGGTAGACTAGCCTCAGGGCCTGGCCGGGTCAGTTGGAGCCGCGATCGTGGGAGTTGTCAGACTTGCTGGAGAGAGATCCACTTATTTCTACTTACCCGACCCCGTTAGGGTTCAAAAACCTAGTATCTACATCATCTTAGCTAGATATAACACAGAGGAAGTGGGTTCAAAACCCTAACATCTGCATCATCTTAGCTAGATATAACATAGAGGAAATGATGCACCCACTTGCTAGGATTCAAATGCGAGACCAGTTGAGAATGGTATGAATATAAAAGGTTCAGTGGGAGCAACATGTTTTAATGGCTGACATTAGATGAAATCGATTACATGACTTGGAGTTTTCCTAGAGTTGAGAGGCTCACAATTAATTGTAGAATCTAAGGGTTTCCACACAGAGAGGATTAGAGTGAAAACATGTTTATGACTTTGGCACTCGGAGGAAACATGTGAAAATTTTAAAAGTGGAGATACATCCATATGAAAGCAAAATATTAATAGATGTTTTTTTCTGCTTGGAATTTTATTTTTATTTTTCATATATTTAAAATATATAGTTAAAATATCTTAATAGTAAAGTATATATATATATATATATTAAAACAAAAGATAAATAGATGCTTTTCCATCTAAGTGGAATGTAAATTTTAAAGAAGTTGGGCCTTTTCCCAACTTGGAATTTTATTCTTATTTTTTTATATATTAAAATATAAAGTTAAAGTTTTATTATAATATCTTTAATAGTAAAAAGAATATATATAGTATATATAATATATAATAATTATATTTGTTTTTTTTAAAATAAATTTAGAAATAATGAAGTTTTCTAATATTTTCGAGAAATATTTTATTATTATTAAAAAGAGGAAAAAAAGAGCAATAAACAAAAATTAAAAGAATATTGGTTTAAAGATTTAAATGGAAAAGTTGTTATATTCAATTTCTATTATTTTTGAAATTAAATTTATTAAATATTTAGGATCATTATATTTGTTAAAAATATAAATTATTTTTTTAAGTGTAAAATTTGAAAAAATATTTTAATTAGAGATTTGATTCTTTTACATGTTTCATATATTTAAATTAAAAATGAATCAAAGTCAATTCTTATTATTTTAGTTATATATATATATATATACAAACATTTATAATTATAAACCGCTGTTATCAACATTATTGTGTTAATACTGGAATATTGTAAATGTCAAAATCGTGTAAATCATTAGGTTCACGTACCTATCATGTTTTCCAGCCTTTAATATTGAGAGGGGCATGTTGCCACATCCCATTGGCTGGTTGGGATGGCAACAATCGGTGGTCAGTTGTCGTACCAAATGAAGTCCGCCTCCCATTAATAAATCGAATAGATTTATATAAATATCTAAATAAATGGAAGAACGCACTAAGATCTCTTTTTTTCTTCGCTTTTTTTCATATTTGAATTTTATTTAAGTACATATTTCTAAGTATTCTGGATATGGTATTTTATTCACATGAGTTAAACAGTTAGAATTTACTCTTTTATTTAAAATTTTTATAATATTTTAAAATTTATTTAATTTTGTTAAACTAATAGTGGAATAATAATTGCTTGCTGTTTATTGGGGAATACAGTTGTTTAGTGGTTGTTATTCAAGGAAAATTATATCACTTGAAATTATCAGTAAGTAGCAGTAAGATCATTAACTTGTTTCCTTAAGTTAGGAAGACTGTCTCTTAGTTTGAAAATATACTCCAAACCCTCAATATTCTAAAATCTACAATCAAATCAAAACCGGAATTTAATTTTATTACAAATTTTGAAATATTTTAAAATTTTAATAAACTAAAATCAAACAACCATTTTTTTTTCTTACATTTTTCATCATATTCCAGAATATACAATCTAAATAATAACCATCACACAGAATATATCATCTTCTTAAATTTATTATTAAATTTAATTTAATTTAATTAGAAATTTTGAAATATTCCAATATTTTAAAATTTGGATAAATAAAAATCTTAAAATTTTCATAATATTCCAAAATCTCAATCTCAATGGATTTATGCATTTTCTAGCATGGCTGTTGTTCTTCTTCAATGAGGGTGCATGGGCAGTTCAGAAATACCATGAGAATTACCACCCTCTCTAATGGAAAGACACACGAGGATTTGCAAAATGCCCAACATGATCAATAGGGAAGTTGATCGAATTTTGACAATATAGAAGTTGGTCGGTAGGGAAATTTATATTTACTGAGTTCATCTGGATGGATAGCCAAACAACACAGCCCCCTCTCATGTGTGTTTTAAGAGCAAACGCTGATATGTTTCTATGTGGGCTCATAGGCAGTTAAGCAACTGAATATCATGAGAATTACCATACTATCCCAGTTGGAAACTTCAAATAGAAATGATAAGATAGGTAGAGATTTGCCAAATGCTTATTATTTTTGGGCCAGGAAAATTTCTTTGGTTGAGCTGTTCTTATCTCAACTTGCAGCTCATCTTATCTCAACTTCATACCTGCACCTCATCTCATCTCACCTCACCCCAATTTCCTTTTCTATTTATTCAGTCCATGTCAATAGATATCCAAATAACACATTCTCTAATGATATGTTTAAGCGTGGCCGTTGTTCTGCCTCAGTGCAGGCTCATGGGCGGTTCAGCAACCCCAAACCACCAGAGTTACCATACTATCTCAGTCTAAAACTTCAAATGAAGAAATTCACAGGAATTTTCCATGTGCTCAGTTGTCTTTTTGCAGGTTAGGGAGAGTAAATATTTCTTTAAAAGTTCTTTTGTATTAAAGTGATTTGAGTAAACTCGATAAAATTACTAGCAATTCTCAAACAAATAAAAGCCAATGGCTCTGACTAATAAAACCTAACAAGATGTTTTAGACACCGCTTCTCTTTGTGTTTAGTGATCCTAACATGTTGGCTAACCTGTCGAGTCACCTGGTATCATTTCCATATATTTACTGCGGGTTGAACGCTATGTCAATACAAATCCGACCACCCAATTACTTGCATGTGAAGGATTTTATGTTTAGTTTATATTAATAAGAACTGCATCACCTGGCTACTTGAACTTTTTCATGTTTGGTATTATGGATTTTTCAATGCTACGTTAATACAAACTAGAACTCTTTATGTTTGCAACATTCATGTGCCCTATTAAAAAAATAAGAATAATAATAATCCGAATTTGTGTGTGCAGTAAAAAAAAATAAGAATAATAATAATAATCAGAATTTGTATGTGCAGGTCAGGAAGAGCTAAAGCCGGAAGTGAAGATAAGACTAGATCATATTCACGGGGCCTGCTCGCCTCTCAGGCCCATGAACTCGAGCTCATGGATAGACTTGGTCTCTCAGACTCTTGAACGAGACAATAATCGTTTGAATACAATAAGCAGGTCCAGAAACAGCGGGACTTATTCTCGAATGAGAAATGTTCCTCTTCAACCTGGAAGCAAAGTCGCTACAGGAAACAATATTCTAACAGCAGGGTTTGGCACACCAGCTAAGAATATGTTGCTGATAATTGACACGGGCAGCGACGTGACATGGATACAATGCAACCCTTGTTCAGATTATTATTCACAGGTAGATCCCGTATTCGATCCCGAGCAGTCATCTTCTTACGAACACTTACTCTGTGATTCGGCTGCCTGTACTGAATTGACCACTTCAGAAGGCAATGAGGACCCCTGCAGTGTTGCGGGCTGCGTTTATGAAGTGGACTACGGGGATGGATCAAGCACCCAGGGAGATTTCAGCGATGAGACCTATGGATCAAGCACCCTCTGGTTCCTGCGCTACTTAGCACTGCTCCAATAATTCCTACAATACCAGTAAATTCCCTGTACGTTTCTGCAAAAGACGGCAGCCTCTGCCATGTAAAACTCAAGAAGCAGATGTTTAGGTCTTGGGTCAGGAGGAGGTTTTAGCCCCATCCTAGCCTTATCATGGTCGTTCAACTTTCTATAAGGTATCAAATATTATATTTTTGAAAATTGCGTTGTTAATAATTTAACATTGTATGATATAAATAATCCTTCTTAATAAATAGTTAATTATTATTATTATTATTATTATTATTATATTATATCTATAATTTTAATTTTAATAGATTTCTCAAAATAAATTAAAATATAATAAATTAAAAATATAATAATAAAATACATTTAATATTATATTATTAATTAATTTTAAACTTTTCATAAATGGAGATGTATATAATTTTTTTAATTTTACTATTAAATTAAATTAAATAATAATTTATAAAAAAGGAAAACATATCTCAATCAATATTTAACCACTCACAAAAATATGTATGATAAAGTTAGTATAAAATATGAAAAGATATTCTCAAACAATATTTAGCAACTCACAAAAATATTGTATTATAATCATCTCTCTATTTCATATTTTTTTGTTATTATCAATTTTTTCAACACTTTACAATCTATTATAAATTATTATAAATTATTTAATTTGTTTATTTAATTTAATTCATTTCTAATTAAAATTAAAGAGAGGTTTAAAGAATATCTCAACCATTAGTTAACACTCACAAAATAATAGTTTTCAACACTTTACAATCTACTATAATTTTAATATAAATTCTTTAATTTGTTATTTAATTTAATTCATTTCTAATTTAAATTAAAGAGAGGTTTAAAGATTATCTCAACCATTCGTTAAAACTCACAAAATATGTGTTATAAAGTTAGTGATTAACAATTTATACCACTATTTCATCCATCTTGTTATTGTCAAAGTTTTCAAGTTTGTTTTATTTTTTACCATGTTGAATTAGTAACTAGTTGGAGGGTGGATGGGAGAGCCTCTTGAGCATTATCACAAGGGGCCAAAGATGAACCCTCCCAAGTATTTGAAACCAGTTGGAAGGGATAGCAACTCATTGTGTCAACCACTAAGGAAACAATTGGCTAAAAATTAGCCTTCACGTTAGGAATTTAAGACTCAAAAGTACAAAGAAGTAGTGAAACTCTACTCTTTTATGAACCATCAAAATGCCACTTTAAATTGTAAAGTTTTCCTTAAGCGAGGACGATGATTCAACCCATATCGTTGAACAACACTACCTAGGACACATTTCTAATTTCTTTTAATTTCATTGTTAAGCTATCCATAATATATCTATTCAAAGAAAAAAAACTTATATATTTATGATGGAATATACATTGCCGTGTGTTACATCAAATGCCTTCAAAAGGCCAATGAAACATAGAAACTGTACAATTTTCTAGTATAATATGTAATTATGTCATCTCTTAGTAAGTTAGTAAATTTCCTACTAGTAACATATGTAATTATGTCATCTCATTGTACATTTCCCATTTTAGCGTTTCCTATCATATGTGCAGTGAACCAGTGATAAAGAGATAATAATAAACAATTTCATGTGAATTTCCACATGGAGAAAAAGGAGGACCACATGTGAGTTTCATTGTCCATTACTAAATTCATAAGCTACGGAATGTCCAAGAGGAGGTTGTAGAGCTTGTTTCGAAATAACCTCAAGTATGTCATTAAGTTTTCTCAAAACATGGTTGTAGATAGTAAGTTTCATTGTCCATTACTAAATTCATAAGCTCCGGAATGTCCAAGAGGAGGTTGTAGAGCTTGTTTCGAAATAACCTCAAGTATGTCATTAAGTTTTCTCAAAACATGGTTGTAGATAGTATTGGCAGGGGATTTCCTCCTTTACCACTGAAAATGCACCCGAGTTAATGATTTTTACAACAAGTTCAAATGATTTATTATCATAATTTGAAATAACTCAACCCCTCTCAATTTTGACTTAATAATTCAATGCGTCAATGGTGTTAGTTTCAATAGAGAATGCGCTCTTTTCTCTTTTCTTATAGTAGAAATATTTCTTGAATTTTCAAGTAATGTTAGCTATAATTCTCAACTTTACTTCTCTTTTTGCTACAACAGAAGCATTTCTTGAATTTTCAACTAATCTTCACTAATGATTCTCAACTTGACTTGGACTCAAATTCAAACTTTCACATCTATTTCTAAAAATTGTGGACTTCACTCAACCTCACAAAATTAAACTATCTATAGCTTAGACTTCACTCAACTAACAAAATTAATTTTCAAACCCATAGAATTACAACCTTATCACTCCAATTTTCAAACCCCCAAAGTGGATCTATAAAATACAATAAGTAGAAAACCATCATGCTGAAAACCATCTGCAAACCCCATGCACAAAGCCATGGGATGACTCTGCCCGTGCAAACTCTAGGGGGAAGTGGCCCGACACAACGTACAATGTGTGAAACTAGTTGTAGAAGGAATATAACACATACTGAACACATTCTCATTTCCTTACCTGTCTCACCAAGAAATCTAATTTGACTTACTAGTCCAATAATTTATATAAAAAAGGGGTCTATAGTCTTAGACTCGCTTATATATATTGCTTCAAATCCCATCTAAAAACTTTGTTTCCTTCACTTTTGCCATGTCTCTAATATATTGTCTTCACTTTTGCCATGTCTCCAATATATTGTCTAGATTTACTAGTCCAATAATTTATGTAAAAAATGAGTCTATGGTCTTAGACACCCTTATATATATTGCTTCAAATCCCATCTAGCAACTTTGTTGTCTTCAGGTTTTTCATGTCTCTAATATATTGTCTTGACTTATTAGTCCAATAATTTATGTAAAAAATGAGTCTATTGTCTTAGACTCCCTTATATATATTGCTTCAAATCTCATCTAGCAACTTTATTGTCTTCACTTTTGCCGTGTCTCTAATATATTGTTTGGACTTACTAGTCCAATAATTTATGTAAAAAATGAATCTATGATCTTAGACTACCTTACATGTATTACTTCAAATCCCATCGAGCAACTTTGTTATCTTCACTTTTTGCCATGTCTCTAATATATTCTCTAAAAACTTGTAAAAAACTCAGAAAAAATAAAAAAACCAAATAAAATATTATACCAATCGCAAAAACAATTTTTTCATAACTGGACTGGAGTGCACACGGATATAAGTACTAAATTTAATTTCATGAGAAAAAATATATTTACACAAGATTTACAAAAATCTACCACAAATTTGTTTCTCGTCACATAGTGAAAACATTTCAATGATTTACTTGTACAGTAAAAATAATAAAAACCTGTTTTACTTGTACAGTAAAAATAATAAAAACCTCTGGACATGCTCTCGCAAAAACATAATTTGTGAACTTATATTTAACATACACTAAGCTTTTCACACTTTAATTGCACGCAATGCAAATTCATATTGAGCATTGCAACTTTGGATTAAATACACATTAATATTTATTGACAGATGCTTAGCATGTGTCATGGATTTCTCGTAGAGGTAAAAACTATATATGGTTCAAAAACTACATGTTCTTCAAACTTAAAAGAAAATCTTAAAATATGATTTTTTTGTATTCCATTGGTTATAGACATTAGAGATAAAAACTATACACGGTTAAAATACTTTATTTTTATTTACTTTTATGTTGCTTTAACTTTGACGAAAAATCTAAACATTAAAAAGTGCTTGTCATATAATGGCATCATTTTTGTCAAATCTAAAATCACTTAGCCCTTATTTTTAACTTGATAAAAATAACTTAATGGAGTTCGCTCAATGTCACACCTATGTAGCACGACTCACACAACAAGCTAACTAGCAATTGCACCAAGAGGTGCGAAGGAAAGAAGATAGGAGTAGGGGAATTTGGAAAGAGAGTTGAAAAAAGAAAACATTTTGATTAATGAAATTGTATTTAGATTCACAATAAAAATGGAAACAAAAATAATAGTTGTTAAAGACAAATTCGTTAAACAAAATAGTAAAACAATTTAAAAAGAAATATCAATAACTCAGCAATTTTGATTAATTTTATTTTATTTTTAATTACAACTCAATTTCTGAATTAATAGTAAAAATAAAAATACATCCAAACTAAAATCACAACCACTGAAATTATATTAGAATCACTCTCAAAATAAATTTAATAAAAGAACTTTACAAAGTAGTCACAAATCTCAGTATATTGAAAATGATACTTTTGAATGGAATGGTTGAAAACACCACAGCTCGATTTACATTAAAGTAGGACCAAAATAATAGAACAATGAAAACCATTGCAACACAAATATCCCAATAACTTAATTTCGAGAGATTTTAAATGTCATAATTTCGGTGTATCTTTTGCTAGATAAAATTATATATATACTAAATTCAGTGCGGAAGAAGTGAACTCACCCACACATGCAAATCCAATATGATCATCCTTAATGAAAAATCACAATTCAGTTTGTGGAGTTACCTCTTGGCCTCACACTAATAAAGAGTTGTATACAGTTCCCTGTTTGATACAAAGAAAAGAAGAGATTACTTCATCTACATTATGAAAGATTAATTCATTTACATTAGAGAGGTAATCAATAAAAAAAAATATAGTTACAACTACAAAATTCCCCACCTTATTCATGAATAAGGCTAAGAAAAAATCACGTAAACATAAATAGGCATATCAAGAGCTTTACTGGGCACGCAAATGATAAGAATAAGCATTATCAATTTGGTTCCAATGAAAAAAAGGAGGATATGGCATAAACTTACAATATGCATTTAAGTAGATTTGATTGCAACCCCATCCATATAATGAAGTGTTTTTAGTAATTTAGCTAACTACAATTAGTAATATAGTAGAAACAAAAAGTGTAGTGCACTTTTTCATCACAAAAGATAAGGGACAAGTGAAAACAAACAAATTGCCCCTTTACTTAGCAGGATTGTTTTCTAAATTTCAATCCACTTGTATCTTTTCTTGAGGCCTTTGATGCAAATTGAGGCACAAAAAAATTCTTAGGAATTCATTGATTGCTTATATATTATTAGCAATCTGATATAAGTTTCTAAAAAACAACAAAAAAAGGTCATGTGCATATCATTATCAATGAGGTAAAGGAGATGCAAGAATCCATTCTCTAAGGCTAAAATTTCTCAAAGAGACAAATCTCATATGAAGGAAATCCTACCAACATATAACATAAGTAACAAATCCAAACTGCAACTGATTGAAGAAAACAAATGGATTATGCAATAGAATATTGTTAATATAACACTTAAAGCATGCATGCCCCATGATTGTTTAAACCCAAAGAGAAATACATTAGAATCAAGCATTTTGGTTATAAAAAAATACATGTTTAGTTATGTTAAATGCATTGGGGAATTGCATCTCATATGAAGTGGCCTACTTAAAAGAGAAATTATATAAAGAACAAGAAAATGAGCATGATATACTACCTCAGAAGGAAAATTGCATAAGCAATTAAAATAGAAATGTTTACAAACCTGAAATAGAGAATATGTAATCCTAACAAAAGTTAGCTAAAATAAAAAAACTAAGAGTGACTTAACCTAAGTTCGCAGTTTATTTTCGCCAAGCCACACAAAGACCTTAGATTTTATGAATACGTTTCAACATGATAGAATAGATTAATTTCACGAACACAGATGAATGAGTTTTGCTACTCTCTCAAAGGAACATATTAAAGTGACTTACGATTTCATTTAGGGAGTTTTTATCGAAAATGCTCAGAGCATCACATTAAAATTTAAATTCATTTTGAAAATTTAAGTTCAAGATTAACTGTAAATTCCATCATTTGCTCTCAAATTTAATGTAATGAATCCTAAGGATTTATGGTGTCAGGCATCTAGGGAGAGAAGAACAAATAAGTGTAACAAGAGAAGAGTTTGTTGCAACAATGCAGGAACAACATATCCTGTTGAGATCTTCATAAGAAATTCCGCAGATGGCCCAAAGGCTAATTAAAGTGACTTAGGATTTCATTTACAGAGTTTTTATCAAAAATGTCGAGAGCATCACATTGAAATTAAAATTCATTTACATCGTATCATTTAAAATTTAAAATTTAAGAACAAGATTAATAATAAAGTCTATCATTTGCTCTCAAATTTAATAGAATGAATCCTAAGGAATTTCTAAACTCAAACATCCAGGGAGAGTAGAACAAAGAAGTGCAACCAGGGAAGAGTTTGTAGCAACAATGCAGGAACAACCTATATTGTTGTGAATTTCGTAAGAAATTTTGCAAATGACCCAAAGGCTAAGGGAGGAGCACTTCAGGTCCAAGATTATGTTGATTTCCAAGTTAAGTTTGGTTGTAAAATTATTGAAGTTGAAATAGTTGTGTGGGCATAAGGACATAAATAATTCAGATGTTAAAAAATATTTCCATATTTTTTGAATTAAATAGATAAAAGTCATTTAATTATATTATATTGTATTGTTGAAGTTTGAGTGTTAGGTTTGGCTTTAAAATTTTAAATTATTGAAGATGAAATAGTTGTGCAGGTATAAGACATTAAATAATTCAAAATAATTCAAATTGTTAAGAAACATTGTCATAAAGTTTGAATAAATAGATTAAAGTAATTGGACTGTTTTTTAAATTTAATTCATATAAATTTTTTATATTAAATAATATATAAATTTATATAGTAAATTAAAGTGAAACAAAATATATATAAAAGTTAAAAATAAAATATTTGATTAATAAATTAATAATTTTTTATTTAAATTTCAATTGTTTAAAAGCATTTTGCTATTGAGAAGTTTGGGTTCAATTCTCTACACTTTTAGGGTGAGCTTTAGTGTTAGTCATGTAAAATGATCCCTTAAGTGAATCACTCATACAATATTTCGTGGATATAACATGACAAATCTCCAAAGTCTATAAACCACTTACAAAAATAAAGAAAAAAAAATATAAATATAAATATAATAGATCTTCATATAAATGAAAAGAAAATACTTTTATCTATTTATATAGATAAATACTTACCCTTATTCTCTAAGTAAATAATGTTATTCGTGTGAAACCAAAGATCTG
Source organism: Pinus taeda (assembly GCA_000404065.3). Lineage (NCBI taxonomy): Eukaryota > Viridiplantae > Streptophyta > Pinopsida > Pinales > Pinaceae > Pinus > Pinus taeda. Next base: position 58,894 of record APFE030340245.1, read on the forward strand.
CTTATAATATTCATTTCACATTTGTATCCTGTTTCTTGAGGATTGACAACCTACAAAATCAATTCAGATCGGGCCACTAGAAATAAGCCATGACATCCGCCTTTGATGCTTAGGGTTCTCATTCCCAAATTTTCCCAATAACATGCGACTTTGATTGGAAACCAACTTTTTGATATCATGATAAAATCCCACATATCTAAATTATGGTTGTTAACCACAATGTAGGCCTCGGTTCTGTTACACTTCCCTCGAAAATATTTGGAATTATAAACAGTCTCCCATACATCACATACGAATCAAGAAATTAGCTAGTTCTTCCATCCAACACCTAATCTAGGCATCCCTGGTGTAAGTTTATCTTAAATCTGAAAGAAATAAGTAAAAATTCCTTTGAGTGAGGGGGACATATTATATTATTAATTTTTTTTTTTTTTTAAATTAAGAAATAATGAAGTTTTTAATATTTTGGAGAATATTTGTTTTATTAAAAGAAAAAAAAAGAGTTGTAACAAAAATTGAAAGAGTATTGGTTTAAAGATTTAAATGGAAAAGTTGTATATTCAATTTATATTTATTTTAAAGTTAAATTTATTAAATATTTAGGGTGATCATATTTGTAAAGGTATAACATATTTTTTGAGTGTAAAATTTGAAAAAATATTTTAATTAGAGATTTGATTCTTTTGCATGTTTCGTATATCTAAGGTTAAAATTGATCTAAGTTAATTTCTATTAAACCAACAAAGATCCATTTTAGTTATAAATATACCAAGTATCAAAAGAAATCAAATCACTATAGATGCAAACCTCTTCTTCTTACGTATATAACTTAAGAAATGTTTACACATATAGAAATTTGATCCCTTCTTTTTGAATATATAACTTGGGAAATGTTTACACATGTATAAATTTGACTCCTCAACACTTTGTGGATTTAGATTTAAGATAGATATATGATAAATCTTTGTAATATTATTTATATTACATATAAATTTAACATCTCACTCTATATATATAT
>APFE030340249.1:0-41972 GCA_000404065.3 Pinus taeda
AAAATATTTTTCACTACGACGTTGATCTACCTGTTGTTTCATTTGATTTTGCACCAAAGTGGTGTTATCCTTTAAAAGTTGGAGAACTTGTTGTTGATGCTCGATGTGATCTTTCACTGCTTGAACCTTTTCTTCTTGATATGTCCTTCTATCTTAGAGTTTGAGGAGTGGTAATTTCTTCCAATCCTTTACAAGATATGGTCGGATTCATTTCTTGATGCTCGATGTGATCTTTCACTTCTTGAACATTTTTCTTCTTGATATGTCCTTCTATCTTGATATTTTTAGGAGTGGTAATTATGGCCAATGCATTACAAGATATGGTTGGATTCATTTCTTCTTTCTGTGATCTTTGACTGCTTGAACCTTTTTCTTCTTGATACATACTTCTATCTTGAGAGTTTGAGGCATGGTAATTCTTGCTAATGCTTTACAAGATATGGTTGGATTCATTTCTTATTTCTCTGGGGTTGGGTCTTGGTGTATATCCTCTTCTTTTGATGTCTCTTGATCCTTTTCTTCCTCCTCTTCATACTCTATGTAAAATAATTTCTTCTCAGCACACTTATGACCTTTAGTGCATTTTTTATCACAATTGTAACAAAGCCCTTTTTCTTTTTTTTCTTCCAATTGTTGTGGTGTAACCCTTGTAGGTTGTGGAAGGCTAGGAGAAACAACACTTCCATCTTTATAGTTGTGAGGGTTATGCTTCCTGGTTTCCATAATTTTTCTTTCCACTATGTCACAAAGCCCTTTTACTCTTTCCAATTGTTGTGGTGTTGCTCTAAAGAAGGTGTTGCTCTTTGTATCCTCATAATGTGCTATCATTTCCTCCATGAAAATTGACCACGTAACAAGTTGTTTACGAGAGCAAAGCCCTTCATACCATAAAAATTGATCTGGTTCTAAATATGAAGATGCAATACATACCTTTTGTAATAGTGGTACACCATGTAGATCAAAATATTGCTCCATTTGAAGTATCCAATTTACCGGATCCTTGCCATCAAACTTCCTCATCTTGCTTTTTTTTTTTTTTAGGAGCTCGAACTTGAAACGGCTGTAACTCAGTACTTTCGGATCTTTAAGTTCTAAAATTACGACCTGTAGTATCCCTCTGCATCCCTTTCCAATGCCACCAGTCTGATCCAAATTGGATTCTCCAAAAAAGAGTTATGTACAATCTCCCAAGATGACCTAATTATAGACCTTTCCATAAGAGCAAACTTGTATGAAGTGCCACGTGTCACTGTTTCAACCTTTGGCTCTAAAAAAGATACACAAGAAACTACAGTCCGTCCTCTTTCTGTACCTTCTTATGGAATTTCAATCCGATGCTCAGAGAGAAAGTTATGACGATTTTCCCCAAGTCACATGTTTGGAATGTAATTCAAGAGTCTGCAAAAATACTAACTTCCTCAGATCATATCTCTGCAAATATAGTGCGAAAAGATCTGAAATTCGGTCCCGAGGTTCAGTGCGATTTCGTCTCAAATGGGTTTTTTTTTAGCTTCTGAAATGTCACAGAAAAAAAGTTATAGCGAAAATGCCATGATGACCTGTTTGGAGCAGCAAAATCCTAGAATCCAAAGCTCTGATACCAAATGTTATAAAACCAGCTCAAGAAAAAGATAGATCAATGCCTTAAAATTCAGCCTCTTCGAGGGGCCAACCTCCTTTACATTACATTCTTGGATGATACAAATGAAAAGACCTCCTTTCTATATATAGGAGTCTAAGGGGTCATAACATAATCAGAGCCGACATAACAATAATAATGTAAGGGCACAATAGTAACAATATGGGCACTACATGGGTACATCAATATAATAAGTGGGTTGTACTAATAACAATAAGGGGCTACACTAGTAGTATAGGGGCCTAACATGGCAACATTTTCAAGCAGCAACCCTCTCCAGGAGTACATAGACAGGGCTTGCAGCGCAACTTGCCCACTTTTTCTCGTTATAGGGAGAGAGGTAGGATTTCTTAGACATATTTTGTTGGTTGACCAGGCAGAGCATCAGGAGTTGAGCATGGATCAGTATCATCCTAGTAGACTTACTCCTTGCACAGGTGTTCATACATTAGATTGGTGGGAGATCATGAGTTGGTACCTTATTGATAGAGTATCATTTTTAGTCTGGAGCATCGTACTGCAGGAACCCTTAGGTGTGAGGGATACTGCATGCTCCAGTTGGCGGTAGGATGGAGGTTGGCCAGTCATCAAATTTCAGCACAACATCAGCATGGAGGGATCAACTTTGGTCTATGTCAAGGGTTGGATTGGAGGGAGGTAATGAGTTGGTATGCATTCAATGGGGTAGCATTCACAACCGGAGCTATAGCCCAGCGGGAGCAATGGAGCATTGATGCTTGGTGGCATTGGGATCCAGGAGGGTTTATTGATGACAGGTTCAATAAGAGATTAGTCTGAGATCCGAGCATTGAGGGATCCACTCTTGGTGGGTCGACATAGAGGCATAGCCTCACCTAGCAGTTTGTATGGGATCCCGACATTGGGTCTCAGCTGCATTGGGCCACCAGACTGGTCCACAGGTTTGGATTGCTTGAGGGCAAGCAATCTTGGGGCGAGAGGATTTGTAATGTTCCTTTTAATGGTGTTCCTCATGGCATGGTTAAGATGGACTTTCAGGGCTAGGGCAGACAGATCACAGGTGTAGGTTTACTTCATCAGCAGGTTCAAGGGCTTCTGGAGGTGTTTCATGCACTTTTATGGAGTTAGTGATTGTAATCTGGATTAGGGGCAAAAAATTTGCTCAAAAATCAAAGTGCTCATAATCACTTAAAACCTGAATGGCTGCGTCTGTCACAGTGGTATGATACCAACGTAACTTATTTCACTCAAAACGGAATTCGCATGAGAAAGTTAGAGCGTGTTGTCCGTTTTGTCAAACAGGCAAAACTTTGTGACTAGGCATCCGTACAACCCAATCAACAAAAATTATATTCCAGGGAATATTATTGGGAATATTCCTTAGAATATTCACAGAATATTCCCACAGATGGACCAACCGGATCGTGACAAGTGGCAACACGTAATTAGTTAAAGCAGTTTTGGTGGACCAATGAGAGGGTGACACATGGCAAGCCTGGAGGCCGCCACGTGCCCTTTCAAATGTCAGGTAATTTTTTTATGGCAGGCTGGGGAGTCAAACCTGTGACCTGCACTACACAAACGCCAAGCCTTACCGTTCTACCACCACATTGTCACTTAACAACTAAAGGTTACATGTTGTATTTAAAGTTAAATACGTTGAAGTTTGGAGTTAACCACTAGCATTAGCCGCTAATGGTTAACCTCCACATGTGACCACGTATGTTAACCGCCGGCGGATTGGGAGGTAGCATTAACCACTAGAGTTAACTGCCAACATGTGACCAACCTCAAAACACTAACCACTAACATTTAATGTTAACTGTCAGATTAATGCGCTAAGCGGGATTAGTGCTAATTAATCCGTGTTTATCATTTAATTAATGACGGATTAGTTCGGCGGAGCTGACAAATCCGGAGCTAACTCCAAATTTGGCATAGTTAACTGGAGTTTTTCCAAATTTAGTGGAGATTTCCTAGGAAAAACTTAAAAAGCCATAACTTTGGCAATTTTCAACCAATTTTGGTTCAAAAAGAGCCATTCCTAGATTATTTGGATACTCTGAACACAATGGAATGGGTTGCAGAGGCAGAAAGACACTTTTGTATGTGATTTTGCAACGTTGAATTTTAAAGAAGCCTAGGGCCGCCAAGAGAGGAGGTTAAGCCTAGATCAACTGAAGTCCAATTGCAGAGCTTGGAAAGTCATTTTTGGGGTTTTTGGGTCTTTTGAATCTAATGGAGAAGGTTGCAAAGCCATTGGAGCACTCCAGGTGCATGTAATCAGATAATTGACCATTAATCCAAAGAGGGCCTAGCCATTGAAGTAGGCAGAAGGAGATGTAGTTGTTGGGCGCGAGATCCCCCAAGGACAGTTTTGGGGCCAAGAACCCAGATTTTGGTCCAATTTTGTAATTCCAATGTAAAGACTCCGCATTTTGTGGGCACGAAGCGCATAGTTTTTAAAGAGTCATAGGGTTGTCCACCCTTATTTTGATAATGTAAGGTCGGTTGTAGAAGATCTAGCCATGGTCCATGGACCATGGGACTGTATAAATAGAGCGAAGCTCTGAGTAGTTAAAAAATCAGTTAAGCATAATACATAGATGAAGTAATGAAGATGTATGCGAGATAGATCTGAAGTGTAAGTCTAAGTTTTGGGTCGTACCGTAGGAAGAGGCTCTGCAACTGAGTGCGCAGAGGCCTGGTAGTCTACAACTGAGTGTGCAGGGCGAGTCGGGTTTGTAAACAATTGGAAGTATTAATAAAGAGAATTTTCTATCATTTATGCGTCTTTATTTCCTGTTTATGCATCTGTTATATTGGGTATGAATTTCACTTCTAATGCTTATATGATGCGTGAATGTGTATAACTGTATTGGTTAAGTGAACACAAGATAGAATATTTGTTTACGCGAAGATAATTAAGATCTGTCAATAAGATAAGCAAGATAGTTAGCGTAGTTTGGGAAATAGCACAGTTCGTTGCCCTAGCAGCGCGAAAGGACTTCAGCCCCTAGTTAGGGTTGCGCGAAGGTCGATTGTAACACTTCGCGAAGGTATTGAAGAGTGGACAGAGCACAAAGCAACCTGCGCAAAAGGTAGGTATAGTTGGAATAAACTGACATCACAACCATCTCAAGGGTGCAGAAACTTGGTTCTAGTATATCCCCCCATACTGTTTCGGGTGAGACTTTAGTCCGTGCTTTGCGGGCTGATGTTAAAAGGGCCAGTAGTGTAGGGATTTGTTTGGCTAACTAACTCTAAACCTGGGTCACACCCCATAAGCCAACAAATGCTTCCATTGTTGGGACCAAAATCTGCATAAGAGATGTGTGATGTCGTATCATTGGAATCCAACTAAGAAAGAAATTGAAGGTTGGTTCGACAGAAGCATTCATGAATTCGCAGCGCAGGAGAACATAAACTTGCGACTATCAGAAGAAGAGTGGCTAGACAACTACCTGCATACGGAGATCCACAAAATCATTTTCGCTTCCTTCCCTATTGAGCTATACGAGTGGATCGCGAAGCTCGTAGATAGCCAAGGAAGGTGGAAACTTGACAGTCCTATTGTGTGGACCCCGGAGCTAGTGCGAAGGTTGGAAGCATTAGAGGATAAGATTGCCTGAACCATCGATCATTGGCTCGATCGCATTATAGGAGGATTTGTTACTGAGTTCACGGTCGATACCTCAGTCAGCTATAGCAAGGCAGAGCGATGCTTTCTTAAAGGACCACGAGGTGAGTATGTAAAACCTTTGAATACTTCGATTAAAATGTTGTTGTGAAAAAAGCGGGTTATGCAATTACCTTGATGTTGGGGGTTACGCAAAGAGGAAATATTTACAGGAACGAAGGAAATAATGATCCAGAAAATAGCCCCTTGATTTCACCTCCGCGATGGGACGAGGAAGAACTCGCGAAGGTCCCTCTGCAAAGTGTTATTCATCTGATCAGACAAAGAATTCCACGAATACCACCCCTACCCACAACACCACCGGCTTCACCTCCATCACCGCCATCTTCACCCGTACCAACTCCACTACCACCGTGATTCAGTATGGCAAACATAGTGAAGTTGTCTGTGTTCAAAGGTTTGGGAAATGGGGATCCAAACCAATTCTGGTTCGTTGTAAGGGCTGTATGGGAAGCGCAAGGTGTTACAGATGACCATATAAAGAAAGCGCCACTGGTTAGCGCCCTGCAGGATCGCACGTTGACCTGGTATATTAAGTATTCCAACAATAACCCGCTAAATAGAGAATTAGCAGGTCTAAATCTAAAGCGTAGTCGATTGTGGGATTTAAAGAGATCACGATGCTACCAAGCGAGACTCCTTGGGAACTAGATCAGAGGCTGAAATGTATGATTCACGAAGCCAATATGAATTTGACAGATGGACAGCATCGCGAGTGGTTTGTAGCTTCCTACTACCACACTTAAGGAGTGCGCTGTTGCAGCAAAAAATAACAACTCAGGCAGAGGCCTTGGAGATTTCCATGAGACTTCATGAGACCCCAATGCAGGATCCTAACCAAGGAGTTTAGTAGATCCACGCGCAGCTGAAGAATCTGTGCCTTGAGATGCAGAGTCTGAAATAGGATAGGACAGTTCGACCAGAAGTGCGCGAAGAAGTGTGGTGCGTGAAATGCAAGAGTCGGGGTCATGACAAAGACCATTGCCCAGTCTTTACGAATTACCTTGCAGGAGGAGGACCGATGACTTTAAGGATGGAAGCTCAAGTAGGACCTAGCGCGACGTGCGTTATCCGTCACATAGCTGAAAAACATGCCATAGATAACTGCCACTTGTTACAGAAGTATATGCAAAATTCGCAACAGTTGTTCTGCAACTTTTGCAGGTCGGTGGGACATGATGAGCGTACTTGCAGAAGCTATGAATTGGTGATGGATAGAACTCCCACCTACAGAGTTCATGTCGAAATGCGGCCCCTTGACCAGAATGCAGGAATGGCACAGACAGGATTTCAAGGGCGCGGACGAGGCCGAGGTAGAGGAGGACCTGTAGAGGTCGCGGACAGTTGATTTGCTACAATTGCGAGGGACCAGGACACTATGCCCGCGAGTGATCTAATCCAACGCGCCCGTCATGAAAATATTGCACGTTGTTTGATCATGAGACAGAAGATTGCTCTACGCTAATAGCTAGGATACGTGACAAAGGAGTGCTACCACCTCCCCCAACTCAGAACCTGTAGACGATGAGGTTTGAGCCGTGCAAGGAAGATCCAAATGTAAACATTGTGCTCCGAAGTGGAATCGCGACGGGAGATGATAAGGGGAAACAACCAGAAGAAAGTACTTGGGTTCGCAAAGCCCCGAAGAAAGAAGCCAAGTTTGATTTGGAGCTCGCTTAAGAAACATTCATGGAAGCTAAGAAGAGCTTCGCTGAGGCCTCCACTTCAGGAAGCAAAGATAAGCTTGAGCTTGAGATGGACCCATCCATACTCACAACTTTCCTGGAAACTTGTATGAAGTTACTGCACAATAGTAAGGTTGTAAAAGGGTTACATGAACTTATCAATAGGTATGTTGGGACCACGCCAGGGGAATCACGCGTAGTCCGCAAAATCAGAAAGCATAAGACAAGAACAGGACGTGAAATGAGACTTACCGCATAGATCAGAGAATACCAGATGGATCAAGTCATTCTGGATTTGGGATCAGATGCGAATGTTCTGCCGAAGCAGACATGGGAACGAATGGGGAGACTTGCATTGTAATGGTCTCCAATTCAGCTAAGGATGGAAAAATAGCAGAAACTAATACCCATGGGGCGATTGCACAGAATAACTGTGGATATTGAGGGAGCGAGCGCGCTAGCAGATTTCGAAGTGATAAATATTTGTTGGTGACAGCAATCCCTACCCCATGCTCCTGGGAATTGACTAGGCTGCGCTGTGTGTTGACAGAAGTAAGAGATCTACTATTTATGATGGTCTAAATGAGGTAGATACCTTCTTGGATGCATTTGAAAGGGAGGTGCCAGAAAAACAACGCTTCCAAGCCTTGGATTGGGTACCACACGCTACGCCCACGAGATGGTGGGGTACGCACAAGGGGAGTTTCGATGATTGGCGCGTATGTAGGAGAATGATGAGAGTACGATTTGGGAAGCCTAAGATGCGACTAACAAACAAGTATGATGGGCAGAATGATCCACGTGCGCATCTGGCCAAGTGGACACAGGCTTATGGAGAAAAGCCACAACCTGAGTGGGTTCACCTATTCTATCATACCCTGGATGTTATTCTAATCAATTGGTATGTAGAAACAGAGCTTCACCATGGGACAGGTGAATGGGATATCCTTTGCGAAGGGTTCATGATGACATTTAGTTTTGAGGATGGGTTTGACAGTATTGAGGACGCGCTACAAGAAGTGAAAGCAGCCATCTTTAGGATCTCGCAGGATCCTTTAGACCTAACACAGCCTAAATGGGCTACTCAGCTGAGTTGCGCACTGGAATGTTATAATGTAACTACTGAAGAAGAGGATGAAGATCCGCAGAAAATTAACATTCCAGAGACGGAAGGCCACCGCAAGGTTCAAGGACCACAGATTGAGAACCCTGATATAACCGTGTCGGTGAAAACTAAGCAGGTGAACATTGGTATGGAGGCGGAGCCCAAATTTGCGAAGATTGGAGACTAATGGGACGATGCAACGGTGGATAAGGTTTTTGAATTGCTCCGTGAATACCAGGGCTTATTCTCGACCAAGTTTACAGATTTGAAAGGAATAATAAGAGATTTAGGAGTAATTAAGATCACATTAAAACCTGACGTGAAGCCAGTTAAGCAGAGGCAGTACCAATTAAATCTGAAATACAAGGAGAAGGTCCGCGTAGAACTAGACAAAATGCTCGCAGCAAGCATCATTGAGCCCGTGGAAGAATCTGATTGGGTAAGCCCAATGGTGGTGCAAGAGAAGAAGCAAAAGGACGAGATAAGGATATGTGTGGAACTCATAAAATTGAATGACGCTTGTGTGCATGATCCATTCCCAACTCCGTTAAAGGATGAAGTGTTGGACAATGTAGGTGGTCAGGAAGCATATCCTTTTACTGATGGGTTCTCAGGGTACCACTAGATCAAAATCGCGCCGGAGGATAGGAGCAAGACAACCTTCGCAATTGAGTGGGGTTGCTTTCAATATACTATCATGCTGTTTGGATTGAAGAATGCGTTAGCCATCTTTTCGCGCATGGTTGTTGCGACATTTAAGGAATATATTCATAAGTTCTTAGAGGTCTATTTTGATGGTTGGACTATATTTGGGCTGGTTAAGCGCCATGTAGTGAGCTTGCGCTTGATGCTAGATACCTGTCGAAGATACCAAATCACGCTCAACCTCAAGAAGTGTGTGTTTCTCGTTCCTTTTGGGAACCTATTGGAGCACGTGGTTTGCAGATAAGGGCTGATGGTATACCCCATGAAGATCGTGGTGATTTTGAATTTGGAAGCACTGAGAAGTGTGAAACAATTACTGTCTACTCTGGGACATACGGGATATTATAGAAAGTTTATCAAAGGCTATGCCTAGATCACCGCGCCAATGGAAAAATTGTTGAAGAAGGATGTCACGTTCTGCTGGAATGATGATTGTAAGAAAATCTTGGATATATTGAAAGAAAAGATGGTTACTGTGCTAATTATTGTCTTCCCGAACTGGAAGAAAGAGTTTCATGTCCATGTTGACGCGTCGTGTATAATGCTGGGGGAAGTACTAACCCAGGATGGCGAAGAAGGCTTGGACCACCCTATTGCATTCGCAAGTCGCAAATTATCTTGTGTTAGTGCGTTGCCAAACTTGCAGCAATCCAAACAGAGCTGGGAGGTCTTTGCGCTAAGATCTCCGCACCTGTAGAGTGACTCGAGGGCGAGTCACGATGTTTGTGTTCGGGGCCTGTTGGGCGCGGGATCCCCCAAGGACAGTTTTGGGGCTAAGAGCCTAGATTTTGGTCGAATTTTGTAATTCCAATGTAAAGACTCTGCATTTTGTGGGCGCAGAGCACGTAGTTGTTAAAGAGTCATAGGGTTGTCCGCCCTTATTTTGATAATGTAATGTCGGCTGTAGAAGATCTACCCATGGTTTGTGGACCATGGGATTTTATAAATAGAGTGAAGCTCTAAGTAGTTAAAAAAACAGTTAAGCATAATACATAGATGAAGTAATGAAGATGTATGCGAGATAGCTCTAAAGTGTAAGTCTAAGTTTGGGGTCGTAGCATAGGAAGAGGCTCTACAGCTGAGTGCACAGAGGCCTAGTAGTCTGCAGTTGAGTGCGCGGACCCCTGCAGCTAAGTGCGCAGCGTGAGTTGAGTTTGTAAACAATTGGAAGTATTAATAAAGAGAATTTTCTATCATTTCTGCGTCTTTATTTCCTGTTTATGCATATGTGATATTGGGTATGAATTTCACTTCTAATGCTTATATGACGCACGAATGTGTATAATTGTATTGGTTAAGTGAATGCAAGATAGAATATCTGTTTACGCGAAGTTAATTAAGATATGTCAATAAGATAAGTAAGATACTTAGCATAGTTTGGGAAATAACACAGTTCGCTGCCCTAGTAGCGCGAAAGGACTTCAACCTTTGGTTAGGGCCGCACGAAGGTTGATTGTAACACTTCGCGAAGGTACTGAAGAGTGGATAGAGCGCGAAGCAACCTATGCAAAGGTAGGTATAGTTGCAATAAACTGACATCACAACCATCACAACGGTGCGAAAACTTGGTTCCAGCATCCCCCCATACTACTTCGGGTGAGACTTCAGTCCACGCTCCGCGGGCTGATGCCGAAAGGGCCAGTAGTGTAGGGATTTGTTTGGCTAACTAACTCTGAACTTGGGTCAGGCCCCCATAAGCCAACAGTAGCCCAAGAGGGGTGAACTCCTTTATCAACTTTGTGTTTATGAGTTTGTTGTGTTTTATTTCTCTGCATTTTACTTGTTGTATATGTGTTTTAAACAACTAATTAATCTCATAAATTGCTCATAAAAGACACATAACGCTTGACACAAATTCCTCACAATTTGGTTAATTTGAGATGACCCTAAACACATTTTTAATACTGATGAGGGAGCTTGCATATCATTAACAAGTTTGCACAACATTTCATATCAAGTTGGTATCGGAGCATTGTTAGCTCATTTTAACCCTGAGATGCTTTGCCAAGGTTAGCTAGAAAATTAGCTATTGGTTTTGTATTTATGCAAGGATAATATAACTGTGTGCAAGTTCATGTGTGCCACTTGAAGAAGGGAGATGCTTCTTTGCTGAGAAACATTTTGAAGCTTTGTGAAGCTTTTTGATGCATTACAAGTGTGATGACAGCTTTAACAAGTGATGTTTCTAATCCATTTTCTTTAACAAGACTCTTTGATGAAGAGATGTTGCAAGAGCTTATCATCATGAGAGATATGGTGCAAGAGCTGCATGAAGATGGGAAGGAGAGCATTATACTTCAAGAGTAGTTGATGGCCATGAGGGAGGAGAAGCAAGAGCTTCTTGAAAAGATGCATGAGATGGAGATTCAACTCCATGATGCCAAGGAAGCCCTAGCCAAGTATGTGCATGAAAATGAGGTATGAAATTCAAGTTTATCTTTAATTTCCTCTCAAAATGAATGTTTTGGTGCTTTTGAAAGACACAATAGGGGAATAGGGTCCAAATTATTGATGAAGATGGGCTATGAAGGTAAAGGGTTAGGAAAACATGCACAAGGCATAATTGAGCCAATTGTTGTTGAGGAAAGGCCTAGGTATTTGGGTCTTGGTTATGGACAACATGATGGAGAATGCTCCAAAGCCAAGGAGGAACATGAAGGTGTTCCAAGACGGAATTTCATTACATGTTCAATACCTCAAACTTGTGAAGTTTGTGTTCATGAGGAATGCAAAAGTTTTATACCCACTTTGCAAGTCATAAGCATGCAACTAGTGGAAATGGCAAACAGGAGGATGTTGAAACCTCTAAGGTCATTGAAACCGTTGTTGCTACTCCGAAGAGAGCCACTACCTCATCAAATTCACCTCCTCAAGAAGGCAACAAAGGTGAATGTGAAAGGTATAAATCTGCCTTTAATCAAGTTTCTTTTGATTATGATAAACATGGTAAATCTTCACATAAAATTTGGAGAAAATTTACATGTTCCTTTTGTGGTTTGAATAACCATACTATTTCGAGGTGTTGAAAGAGGATAGCCATACACATGAAACTTTCAAAACAAAAGAGACAGAAAACCAAAGGTCCATTGAATAATGGAAACCATGTTGAAAAGAAGATGCAATTATTTTGCACTCATTGCCATAAGCAGGGTCATATTTTAGACAAGTGTTGGACTTGGCATCCAACAAGTCATCCACAACATTTGAAGAAGGTGGAGAGAAATTTTGGCAAAGATGGAAAAGAGGATTCCATAATTGATCCGGGTCAGGATGATACACACGATGAAGTGCAACTGAAAGAAGCGCCATTGAAATGGTTTGGAAAGAGATGGTTAGATTTCTTAACCAATTAAGGCCTTGCATTTCTTTTGATAATTGATGCATTTCCTTGTCATTTCAATGCATTTCTTTTCTCCTGAAAGTATGTTGCATATTGCATGAAGCAAGATGTTGGAAAAGTAGAGTTATGTTGACTCAATTAGATGCAGCAAAGATGGCAATTTGCAACTACAAATTTGCATGCATGTTGCATTCTTGAACTTGCATGTTTACACTAGGAAGGTGTTCGAAATTGGAGTATGTTGACTCACTTTATTGTAGCAAATTTGCTCATTTTAACTCTTTAAGTACTCGTACATACGAATGGGATTCTTGTACTTGTGATTGTACTTGTGAGAGAGTTGAGAATTGTTATACATGCATGAGATTTTGTGGGTGTGAACAGTGGAATTTTTAATAGTTTCATTGTGCTTGAACATGCATGAGTGATTGACTTGTGTTGGTTGATTGCTTTGTTAACATGTATGTTGTCAACTTGAGAATGTTGATCATTTGCACATGCATGAGTGTCGGCTTGTGTGGTCGATTGATTGTTACATGTATGTTATATCGACTTGGAAGAGTTAATTTTGTCTCCAAAGATGAAAGGGAGATGTGACGAATTGTTTCATGAGAATGTGGAATTCTTGTTGTAAATCGTCAAGTTGTTGTACATGCATTTGCTTGATTTGAAAGCGCCAGTTGTTTGAAGAAGCATGCTTTGTCGACTCGTGTTTAGTAAATGATCGACTAAACACCAAGATGTATGAGCACATGGCGATGTTCACATGATGTGACATTTGTTGCTTTGAAGAAGCAAAAGGAAGAGGTCGTCAAGTTATATTCTTACATGAGTATTTTTCAAGGTTAATTGTGTTTCTTGCGACAAGATGTCGTAGGATTTTGGAAGGTCCACGCTTGAGCAAGAGGCTCATGATTAGCCTTCATTCTCAAATCATGACATGATCAACATGTTAATACCGGAGGATGATGGAATCAAGAAGCGAAACTCGACAAAAATGCCAAAAAAAATTGCAGCCCTTGTAAAATATCAAATGGTCTACAATGTGATTTGATGTGTTGATACCAAGAAGCGAAAGAGATGGCGAATGCATTCTTCCAGATGTGGAATTCGGAACCGTGGAGGTAAAAGAATGGTCATTTCTTTTCTTTTTATTACTGATTTTGGAACTCATTGCTGTAGTTCACTTAGATGGGCTTAACTTGGAAAAGTGGTTTCTAAGGAGAAGCTTGCATCAAATGCATGTGTTGCAAAGGAGGAACATGATTCTCAGTGGGAAGGCCATCAGTCAACTTTCCAAGCAGCGAGGGATCACTTTGGTACAGTAGGGTGTTCAATCAGAAAGCAGCCATCAAGTGTCGGATTGGGTTCGCAACAAAAGGAGAACATTGGTTGAAGTGCCAAGCCATTTGCAAGGCAAGGCATGTCAATGAACCCAAGTGGTTGTCATGGAGATTTTTCCAAGTAGAATCAATTGATAGAACTTGGGAAGGAGAAGAGTATTCAGCTCTCATCGGATAACTAGTTTTTGTGGGTCCAAAAGTCTATTAGTAGGAAGGAGTGATCGGAATCTAGATTAGGGGCAAAAATTTGCTCAAAAATCAAAGTGCTCATGATCACTCAAAACCTAAATGACCGCATCCGTCTCGGTGATATGATCCCAACGCAATTTGTTTCACTCAAAGCGGAGTTCGTATGAGAAAGTTAGAGCCTGTTGGCTGTTTTGTCAAACAAGCAAAATTTTGTGACTGGGATGCTGACTAGGCATACGTAAAGCCCAATTAGCAAAAAGGAATATTTTAGGGAATATTCCTATATGTGGAACAACCGGATTGTGACAAGTGGCAACACGTAATTGGTTAAAGCAGTTTTGGTGGAGCAATGAGAGGGTGACATGTGGCAAGCCCGAAGGCCGCCACGTGCCCTCTCAAAGGTCGGGTAATTTTTTTTTTATGGCGGGCCGAGGAGTCAAACCTGTGACTTGCACTGCACAAGCGCAGAACCTTACTGTTCTACCACCGCATTGTCACTTAACAACTAAAGGTTACATGTTGTATTTAAAGTTAAATACATTGTAAGTTTGGAGTTAACCACTAGCATTAACCGCTAACGGTTAACCTTCGCATGTGACCACATATGTTAACTGCTAGCGGATTGGGAGGTAGCATTAGCCACTAGAGTTAACCGCCAGCATGTGACCAACCTAAAAACACTAACCACTAACATTTAATGTTAACTGCCAGATTAATGCGCTAAGTGGGATTAGTGCTAATTAATCTGTGTTTATCATTTAATTAATGGCGGATTAGTTTGGCAGAGCCGACAAATCCGGAGCTAACTCCAAATTTGGCGGAGTTAACTGGAGTTTTTCCAGATTTGGTGGAGATTTCCTAGGAAAAAACTAAAGAGGCCATAACTTTGGCAGTTTTCGACCAAGTTTGGCTCAGAAAGAGTCATTCTTAGATGATTTGGATGCTCTGAACACAATGGAACAGGTTCCAGAGGCAGAAAGACACTTTTGTATGTGATTTTTCTACGTTGAAGTTTAAAGAAGCCTAGGGCCACCAGGAGAGGAGGTCAAGCCTAAATCAACTGAAGTCCAATTGCAGAGCTTGGAAAGTCATTTTTGGGGTTTTTGGGTCTTCTAAATCCAATGGACCAGGTTTCAAAACCATTGGAGCACTGCAGGTGCATGTAATCATAGAATTAGCCATTAATCCAAAGAGGGTCTAGCCATTGAAGTAGGTCCAAGGAGATGTAGCCTAGGAGGGGTGAACTCCTTTATCAACTTTGTGTTTATGAGTTTGTTGTGTTTTATTTATCTGAATTTTACTTGTTGTATATGTGTTTTAAACAACTAATTAATCTCATAAATTTCTCATAAAGGACACATAACACTCGACACAAATTCCTCACAATTTGGTTAATTTGAGACGATCCTAAACACATTTTTAATACTGATGAGGGAGCTTGCATAGCATTAACAAGTTTTCCCAACATTTCAGATCAATTTTTATGAGGTGTGATGGCATTTGCTTGGTATATTACATCATTTGCACAGTTTGTCTTTCGTTCCGTTGCATTCCGACAACATTCAAAAAATTGAGTTATTAATTTCCCTGACTCAATTAATTACGCTTAAGGTGGCATTTCAGGAGGAATACTTGGCAGAACACCTTAGTGTAAGAGCGCGTTGGAACTAGAATGAGAAGATATACAGGATGGGATGGCTAGAAGTAATTTTTAGTGGCTTGAGGAAGCATGGTGGCCAATTTACCATTTTCCCACATTAAAAAGAATATTTTAATTAAGGGAAATGTGCTCACTGATTAAAATAATAATAAAATAGGAGCTTCTAGAGGGATCCATTAGATCTATAAAAAGAGGAGGAGGAGGCCATTAGAGGACATCTTCTATTTGTGTTTTTTTCTTGTGGAGAGGTTTGAGAACTCGGTTCTCTACTTCAATAGTAGCCCCAGGACAGAAACCCTTGAGTGACTTGGTGAGAGTGGACAAAAACCCACCTCATCTCCTTGGTGGATCCAGTCAGAATTCACAAGTGCAGTGATTGATTTCAGTTCAGTATTGGGAGGGCCGGTTTCAACATTAGAGCAGATTAGTTTTGGAGACCAGATTGTCTATCTCAGTTATTTCAGCTATATCGTCATGTACACTCTTTCAGTCATTTATTATAATACTAGCTGAGATTATTTCTGCTCATTATGTTATTGAATGCAAGCAATCTACTTGTTATAATTTACATGGCAATCTTCTGTTAATCGAATAGTAATTTTATGGTGAAATTTTTGGTTGAGCTAAATTTCTGCAAATTTAGCAAAATATCCCATTTGGGACATTACAGAAACTGTTTCTGGACCCATCGTGTCTCCACCCTGCCCAGAACTCCCACTCAGATTCGCGTCGTGGTTTGTTTTTTCTGGCATTCCCTGCCACCATGCTATTAAGTTCACACGGTGATTTGTTCCCTATACTAGAGGGAGCCGAATAGAACTATCTTTCATAGCCTCTCCATAACAACAAACCTACGACCAAATTGAACCGAATAGAACTATCTTTCACAACATCTCCATAGCTAGCCATCTCCAACAGAAGCTAGGCGGTAGACTAATCAATTAGTTCAAGCACAACCAAGTGAAGGCCTTTCAAAGAAACTCGTCAAACCTTCACACCTCGAATTCGATAATTAGGGAAGACGTCCACACTATGAACTTCACCTGGTACGACACCTTCACACTGTGACCTTCACCTCGTACAATGCCTTTGAACAAAATAAGGTGGTCTCCCAACAAAACATCCACTTGGAGAAACCTGTCATGGTCTTCAATTTGGCTACAATTCAAAGATAGATCACCTTTTTGCAAATCAAACTTCTGCGAACGGGCTCCAAATCATCTTTGTATGCCATCTGGTTCTCAAGGGTAAAAGTCCCAGAGACCAAATTTCTTGGAAATTTAATGCTACTTTACTAAAATCTTGCATGATTTAGCCCATGAAAACCTTTAACAGTAGCACATGATGATGATAGGTAAAGCTCATAGTTGGGTAAACATACAATGAGAATTCAATAATATTGTGATGTAGTTGAGTATGGTTTTGAACAATATCTGAGCACACAGGCAACAAATAGTCATTCACACTGGTTCATCAATACATGAATATTGTGCTTTAAGGTATGTTGGCTGCTACTACGGGCTTAGATGTTGTTGGTGCTACTTCTATGCTAGGTAAATGACTAGCATTGCTACTGGTTCTCTACGGGAAGCATTAGTAGCGAGAGCCAAAATGTGTTGCTTGCTCCTTTTAGGGAAGAAAGACCCATGTTAAACCTAGCTTATGGCACAACAACACACGTTAGATGCCAAAATCAGAGCATTGTAATGCCTTCTTTGAACCGCTCCTTGCATGTAATTTATTAATGGCGAATTTTGGTTTGTGAACTGATGGCTTAATTGCTTCTATTTGTGTTGTAATGGATCGTGCCCCATGTTGCCACCGAAAGAGAACGAAATCCCCTATCAACTCATACACGATAGAGGAGAAGGCCCCATCAATCCAATGAATGAGCATTGATTATGTTTACCATCGTTCACACTTGAAGACATTGAGACATGTTTTTTACTTACGAGCATATTGATTGGGATTTATTTAGAACTGAATCTTCTAACGAGGTTGCTGGTCGGGAAGGTGCAGATGAAAAAAATGTATTTACAATTTTTCCCCAGATGCAAATAGATATTATCTGAAATGATATGACATATTCCTAGAAGATAAAGGAAACCTACAACAATATCATTGAAACCCATACGCAACATACTGCAGAACTCACTACTTTAGCGACCAAAAAATTATTTTTCTCTTGCACAAAATTTATTTAGATGCTCGCTATGCAATGTCTTGTAGCTACAAATGATATATTTTTTGGAACAATGTGGGAAAAGCCTAGAAGAAAAAAAGTGAAACCCATATGCAACATATGGTAGAACTCACTACATTAGCGACCAATAAATTGTTTTGCTCTTAAGAGCACAAAATTCATTCAAATGCCTGATGATCAATGTCCAACAACTACAAATGATATTTTTTTGAGCAATGTGAGAGAAGCCTAGAAGAAAAAAGATATCAACAACAACATAATTCCAAAAAGGCATTATATCGCAAAACTCATTACGTTAGGTCTAATAAATTCTTTGTCCCTTACGAACACAAAAATATACTTAAATGACCACCATACAATAACAATGCAGATCCAATTGCAAAATATCAACCAATCCTATATTTCAAACTTGCTAATAACAACAAACCCCCCAAATTTACATTTGAAACATGACAATGAAATCGAACACCCAACATAATGCAGCTATTAGGCAACTACCATTCTCATGGAGGGAAGGAATGATTAGTGTCGATCGGGTTTAAAGGATGTTCAAAGTCGATTAAAAATGAGATTCTTATGCATATGAACCATATCTCGCTGCGCTAACATTGAATTGCTAACAATGACTTGATTCAATTGTAGTGCCATACATATGCATAAATAATGTCTTGTCTCAACATTAAAATTGGCTAAAACAACAATCAATTTAGTTGTGAAGATCCATTAGATTTTACTTGAATGAATTCAAAGAAGCTTCATAAGATACAAAGCATAGCCTACAAAGGGAAAATTCAAAGACAATACAAATCATATTTTGACAACCCATCATATAGTAACAAAATGGAAACAACATACAACCCAAACAAGAACCATGAAATGAAAACATCAAAAACAAATTCAATATCGTTACCTCTTCCAATAGATACAAAACAATGAGTATTTTGCTGATATGAGAAGATGTACCCAATTCAACCAAACTAGCAAACACTGTAAAGGATGGAGATACAAATTTTGCCTTGCGATCATTACCAGTGGATTCTCCTATGCTAAATATTAGAAGCAAATTTAACATATTTGAAGAATTCCTAAAGCTCATAATTCCAGAAAATGGGTATTTAGTTTATATGAGAAGATACACCCAATTCAGCCAAACTAGCAAACAATATCAAGGATGAAGATACAATTTCTGCCTTGCGATCATTACTAGTGGATTCTCCTATGCTAAATATAGGAGGCAAATTTAACAGACTTGAAGAATTCCTAAAGCTCACAATTCTAGTTTGTCTTTCCTTAACCACAATTTCAGATAAGGAGAACGCGTCATACCAACAAGGCTAGGGCTAATTATGCTATTGTTTTGCTTATAGAAGATCTCCTAAATAAAAGTAATGCGCTGGGCAAATGAACAAAGTGCAAAAATAAAAATTGCAGAGACATGAAAACACTCTAAGGAAACACTTGACACTCAAGCATGAGAAAAAACATGAAATGGGTTGTCGTGTCCGGAAATTTAAGGATAAGAACTCCCTAGGGAAATACGCACTCCCTAAGTCTAATCTCCTAATAAAAATCGAATGGGCCCCACTATCTCCAAAATTGGCCCCCAAAATGCAATAATTAGTCTTGTTCCAAATTAATTTAGGAAGGGACATGACACTTGCTCACCGCGGTTCACTATCTTGGTCTTGCTCATCGCAAGCTTGATTGTTTGGCTCGTCTTCATGGTGCCAAGAAGATCATGGTGTTTAGCTTGGGGTCTACTCCAGTTGTTATTACTTCGGACCTTGAGGTAGCTAGAGAGTTGCTGAGGCTCTCAGATGCCCCTCGAAGCACTCTAGAACATAGCAGTTCTAGCAGAGACAATGTTTTCCATCAAGCCAAACACACCCCCCTCTCGCGCTCTCAAATGTCCCTCGAAGTACTCTGGAACAAAGCAGTTCCGGCAGAGACTTTGTTCTCCATCAAGCCAAACACACCTCCCTCTCGTGCTCTCATATGCCCCTCGATCTCCTTGAGGTGGATGAAACCCACTCGACGCACAAAATGAGATTGCAGTAGTATTTAGTATTGAATAACCTGCATATCAATAGAGAACAATTAAGATACAATACATTATAATGCGAAAACTAAAATTCAGCACCAAGAGAATAAGAATAAGCAGTGGGACCATGAAGAAGAACGAACAAGTTTGGAATGTTGTAGTGCTTTTTATGCGGCTTTCCTTGATTTGACTTGTTCTGTAAGTTTTCTCTCTCCCATTGTTTTTAAACATGATATGCTCACTGCATTTTCTGTTGAGTTACAAGGATAGAAAATGTCCCTCAGATTTCTGTGCTTCGATAACATGTCTGCAATTCGCCGAGAATCGAATGCAAGCCTTCAACTTTCACTTTTGCTTCCTTGTTGTAGTTACGCCGATCTGATTCTCCATAGTTCATTATTTTAGTGAAACTTTTGCCGGATGAGTACAGACTACACAAGAAGGAATGTCTAGACCCCAGACTCGACCCAGTGATTCGAACCATGGATCGCAATGTCACGCCGGTTCAGAGACGACAAGGAAATAACACGGGTTTTGTACTCAAAATTGTGTTCTTCGCTATGCAGACACGGGTAAAAATTCGAAGCGAGAAACAAACAAGCACATGTTGCTCTCGATCTCCTTGCATGAAGAATGCAACATGGAAGAGAAACAGGTGATGAGTGTTTGCATGAAGAACACAACGCAGAATAGAAACAAGTGACGAATATTTATTGTGTTACAGAGCAACTAAGCACTAATATTGCCAGCTATACGTATTTTCCACGAAGGAAATTGCAAACTATGTGAAGTCGTGTCTACCTCATGCATCAATTGGCTATCGATTGACTATCATGTCATGAACAACGAGCTAGGTCGAACCATCCATACCAAAGGACTTCCAATACCAGAGTCAGTAAATATTCCCAGTGCATTGAGGATATACTAATGGAGTACTACTGCAGTTCTATAAATCCTCTCGAGGGTAGTAGGATAATAAGTTTGCACTATATTATAGAATGAGATTAGCACTGGATATTCAAGGTTATCCCACTCGAATACCTTTTTGGTACCTAATCCTGTAAAACTCGTATTTTCGTGTCATGTTAGTGCCACCCACCCTCATTGATAGACCACCGAATCCATTACTTGAACTTCACCTGCTCCATTACCTAAACTTTGGGATGCTTTTATTTATTATTTTATGTATATTAAAAAGTAGACATATTTTACCTTTTATTTAATTTAAATATAAATACAAAGGTATGCATATCCTACATTATTCTAGACATTTGACATTTTAACCCTTAAAGCTTTATAAAAAGTGACACGCTTTTCATCGACAAACACATACTGATTATTTATATATGAGATAGAGAAAAAACAACATTATCAAACTCACGAATATAAGATTTAAATAACAATATAATTTGTTATTAATATTTATAAGTAATTAAATTTGATTAATAAGATTGAGAATATAATTGTTTTTTTGAGATTTGTTTATTTATAACTAAGGAGATTATATCACGATTCAAACATATGTAAGCGGCTAAAATGATTTGTAAATGGTAGGCCTTGGGCTACAATAAGTAGTATTCATGGTTGAATTTGTGCCTATAGAGTTTCAAATTGGATGTTGAAATTATTTCGATTGGGCGCACGACCTTAGTTAGAAATCATGGTTGAATACATGCCTACAAAATTTTGAATCAATGATCCTTTAATCACAAAGTACCTTAACAAAACATCTACTACCTTTTTTCAAAAAAAAAAAAAAAAAACAAAAAAAAAAAAAAAAAAAAAAAAAAAAAAAAAAGAAAAAAAAGAAAAAAAAAAAAGACATATTTTTGATATTTCTAGAATAAAAATAAAAAAAGTACATTCTCTTGCATGCATAACAACTCACTTGATTTGTTAACAAACATTTTATCTTTAACATCCAAAATATGCTTCAGACATATATAAAGAAGAAAAAGTAACTTTTCATCGGAAAAGAAAGATTAAATAGATTAAAAGAAAAGATTTACGATAACCCACCATTGCGAAATTATGGGCGGGTACAAATGCCAACATGCACAAGTAAAGCTTCCTTTGAGAGTGGATCTACTAGAACATAATGCTCCCTATAATAGTGAAGGATCTGAAGATCATCAAACTGTTGTCATTGTCAGATCTTCCTTTTCTATGATTCCAACTAAAGGATTCTAAGGTCCATCTTTAAATTTTTAAATATAAATAAAGATAGATCCATTTTAAGTGTGAGTTTCTTAAGTGTAGAGATAAGTTAAATTACTTAAAATGTAAAAATTCGCATGTTGAGAGATTTGAAAAAAAATTCTCATGTTGAGAAATTTGATTACTCTTAATACTTAGTGAATCATGACTATAAATCTACAATGATTTTTAAATCAACTCTCCTTCTTCAACATTCTTTACACCTTTCTACCATTGCTAATATTAATTTAATGTTAATATTATATTATAATAATAATAATAACCAAATAAATAATATTAATACCGACGATCAAAATATAATATATTTAACAACCCTTCCCATAAAAGAAGTTGTAAGACATTTTTGCAAACGCATAGGCCCATACTCTCAACCAATATGAAAAATAGGGACTACCATTCTCAATTGCCGAACATTTCAGATATGCGAAGATTCAATTGAAGCTTGTTCGATTACATTTGGCTTGAAGTGACTACATTTGTCAATTGCCGACCATTTCTGATATGCGAAGGTTCAGTTGAAGCTTGAACGATTACATTTGGCTTCAAGTGACTCAGTGGCATGAAATTCATTTCGAGCAGGTTGGCAAACGTAATGGCAGTCGGTAGGATCACCAAATACTTTGTTGGATGCTTGAACACTGGAATATAAAATCCATTTCGTATTTTTCAGCTACTGGGCAAATGAAGATAGCATTGGACACGCCTTCATTACTGGTCAGCTCTAAATCTAGGATTTCTTTATTTATCTGGATACGCATGGAAGGTCCCTGTCAATTCCTCTCTGTTGCATATATAACTCACTCTAACAATCCCTTTCAATCCAAATTTCACCGTGATAAATCCATAAACCCAAAGGGTCCAACTCTTTTACAACCTGGAGGAGTCAAATGTGATTTATAGGCTTTCCCCAAAACACAATCTGAAAGTTGAGTATACCCTCAGTGAAATCTGGACTCTTGCATGTTTTATGGAAGTGCTTAGTTCATGTCCCGAGTCTGCATCTGGTTATCTACAGACATATTACTGTCCAGTGCTTAATGTCTCTGTTTGAAACTAATTCAGTACCTTTCAAGCTTTCTCTTAGTCAGCGTCCCCATGCTATGATTGAATTTGCAAAGCTCGCATAAAGGACCCGAATTTATTTGGTTAAAGGAGGTTGTCTGGGAAATCCAAATGTCTGTGGTAAAAAAGTCACTAGTTTGAAACTCCGTCGCAAAAATCGAGCGATTAGTAGCCAAGCTGGTACAATATCGGCCAAGGCCTAGCGCAATGCCCAGTGATTTTGAAGGCTCAGATGCACCTAGGTCACAGCTACTCAACCCACAGCTACTCAACCCACATGTTAGGCCTGCGAATCATCCAAAAACTCACATTACCTAGCCCAAAAAAATATTCATCCTTGCCTATGTAAAATCCTCTCCTTTACTCCTCCGGAATTGGTATTCTGTTAACTGGCCAGAGAACCCAAATTTGCAGTTGGTTAAACGAAGTTGTTAGTGTTGGAATGCAGATTATATTGGTTTTTGTCTTTGAAAACTCCTCTCCTTTACTCCTCTGGTAAAATGTATCCTGTTAACTATGGAGCATACTTCAAATATGCATGAAAGAATATGAAGAAAACTGCGAAGTGCTCTGTAAGCCTACACCCTTGTGAAGGCTTTCAAACCTGAGATTTCGAAAGCCTGCGCTCCACCAACATTACATATCCCAAACAACCATTTCATACTAACAACATGCGTATCAGTCTGTATGTTATGCTGGATCAGAATCTGTCAAGGGGCATCCCCACTTGTAGCTCTTACAAATCATTTAGTTGCTAGAACAACTCCTTGGGTTCGACCAACCCAAGCTTGCTTGCCTTTTTGCAATGTAGTGGTGGATATATCCCAAGCTACCAGAGGCATCCCTTTCGTTTGATTCTATTTTTAGAGATATAAATATTCTTCCCGGTTTTCCTCATATGAATTGTCTAAGAAGCTGCTGAAGTTCCTGTAGGTAAAGTAGCAGGGAAAGGCATTAGTATTATATATGTCACGCTATCTATATTCTATCTGATATGGTAATCCTTTTGGCTAATGGGATATCTTCCATCCAGCATTTGTTTTTTTGTTTGTTTTTTGTTTTAAGATGAATTGTATTGCCTTCAAAAACTGGAATTTAGATCATGAGCAATTTTACCAGTCTTTCACTAGGGAGACCTGACCATATCCAAAAGAGAACTCTCCACAGAAAGTACAATGATAGTTGAAAACAAAAGGAGATCACAAAACTCAAAATATAGCTGGAGCACTAGCCTAAGATGCCATAAGTAGTAGTGTCTATAGCATAGGAAACACAAAACATTGACATGATATTCCTAAGCTGAGGGGTCCAAATCCGAGATTGCAACTTGAATGGGTTCCTTTGGGTCCTCGGGAGTTCTTCTCACCATAGGAGGTATGCCAAGATGTTGCTCTATTCTATCCATTTTGTGATCCAAGTCTCTTAGATGTCGGTGTAAGTGCTCCAAGGAATGAAGGACACTCTTCCGGTGCTCATGCTGGTTTAAAAGCGTGCGCCAATAAAGTTCAATAGGTTGCATATACTCATTGAAACGGACCCTGGTATGCCTTCCAATTTGCTCATTCTACTAGGACCTCCGTATATGAGAGGGGAGTTCTTTGTGTGGAGGCTTCCCCCAACCCAAGTAATTTCTTGCTAGATAGGGCTTGATGTAAGGTCTCGATAACGTTTAGCAAAATCCTCCAATTGGTGATGCATGCGTGTATTCCCCTTGTGAGCCCGTTCTTGGCAACATGCAGCACCATTTCAAACTTGCATGCTATCGAGGCATGGTGGCAAGAGGAGCGACACTAACTACCTACAACAAAGGTCAGAGAAAGCTGACGGACTTTGAAAAGTAGGGGAGATGCCACATAAAGTAAGAGCCAAACTGATAATTGTTTCCAAACAAGGGATTGCTCAGGAGGGCTCTCAGAAAGGGTGTCACAACATAGGGGATTGATGGGATTGCGAAGCTCCACCCCCACCAAAACGCCAAACGACACCATAAAAGGGGCTTGCTATAATTCCCCAGAGAAAACAAAGACTGCAATACTGAGATAATGGGTGAGAAAACTAGACTTAACCAAACATAAGACAATTGAAGGCTATGGTCATGAAAATAAATCTGACATCGAGGAATTGAGCTTGCATCATCAGACATAGGATGGAGGATAAAACGCAGGCGCACCCACACACCTAGAGCCAAGCTAGGAAACAACACGGCCTCACGCCCCCGAGCGATGCAGACACTGACAACCCTGCAGGTGAAGAGTCATAATTTTCCAAAAACAAATATGGGAAATGCATGGAAATTACTAGCAATCCGGTGCTTTTGCAAAGTGTTAAAGTAAACAACAACCACGCAACACTGAAAACTTGACTGGTAAGGCAATCTCTCACTGAACGCAATCTCTGCACTAGTGAATTTGCAGCACCACCTCGCCAAAGCTGCACCTTCTTTCGCCTCTGCTACCCACACTAGACTCTACAGGCAGTTTGCTGTCAAACCAAACTCAGGGAAGTTTTCCAAGGTAAGCATCATGGAGGGGGCCTTGATAATCCCTTTTGCCACTCGAGTTTCTGACCTCCTCTCGCTTATTACCAACTTTCCCATATATGCCAATATTTATGATTTGGTCTTGTAGGACCGTAACTGCAGTAAACTTCTTGAGGTCATGCTGCCACACCTCTCTGTCCATCTGCCAGGTGGGACGATAACTCCCCCCCCCCCCCTCCCCTCCCTCGCTTTTATCTCTGGAGTCACCTCATCCGGGGCTAAACTATCCTTCTAAGCCAATGACCAACATGCATCCTTCAGGGGAGAGTCGCATAAGGTTCCATGTCGATGATAGTGTGGGAGATGACTCTAGGCACCCATAATTTGCCAGCAGGTCTGCAATTTTATTACCCAATCTTCGAACATGAAGAGGAATGGGAGCTGGAATGTTTGTGATGAGAGAGGCTTCCTGTGCTAAAAAGGATTCCAATCACTAGCTCGAGGAATCCTTATAAACTTGAGTGCCATTTTGAATCTTCAATTGCATATTTATGATGATTTGAGAATCACCCTGCACTAGAAGCTTGGTATAACCTTGGGCGCATGCACTCTCCAAACCCATACGAAGTCTCGTAAGTTCAGCTGCATAGTTGCTACTAATACCAATCGTTCTAGAGTAGATAAAGAGAGCCATGTCTAATGATTCCACCATATCCTATTGGGCTTGGGTTTCCTTTCGAGGTCCCATCAAAATTCAGTTTCAGAAAGGAAGGTGGGGGCAGAGGAAACCAATCTAACAAGAGCCTTGCCTCATTGCCTGATGCCTGCCAATCTTGGGAGGACCAGGGAATGACTCGAATAGATTCTTTGATCTCGCAGGTAGTAGTGTTCCATATGGAGTTTAAGGGGGATAGAAGATCCCTTAAAAATTCTCCAATTCCGCTCTTTCCATCCCCGAAAGGAGGAAGCCTGGCAAAAGAGTCCAAATTCAATTTAGATTCAGATTGGAAAAAGCCTGAGAGCTCCAACAGAATCACGTGTTGAAGGTGTAGTTATTAAATAAGTGTTCCAGGACCCAGGTGCTTCGAGCGTAGGAGACAGAGTATGCATCAGGAGGGACCTTGGTAGTTGCATTTTTGGATGTTTTCCCAGGTTAAAGGCTTTTTTTGAAGCAGAAGCCAAAGGAAGACACAGATTTTTGGCCCTTCCACCCAGCATTTGTTGAGCTTTCCTTCAAATCTCTTTAGAGCCAAATTCCAGATGTATTTTGCCAAACATCAGTCCAAAGGGATTGCCTTTGTACTATACTATTTTTATTGGCTAAATGATCTTCCACTTCTTATGAAGCTTATTAGGGATGCAAAGTACCCTTGATTGACGCTCAAGTGAGTTTTACAGTAAGAGCTGAATCGTCTCCAAAGTAAAAGTTGAGCGGCTGCTCGATGCCTTTGAAGGACAGATGTATCTGAAACCTAATAAGCAACAAAATTGGTGTATCTATAAATGATGTGGATTTGGACAATTCACATATATAATGCAATAAACTTTCCAACCAACGAGGCTTTGACTGGGCTTTTAAGATTATGTAAGCACTATGTCATGTCTTGGCTTCGGATTTTGTTACTAAAAATATCTAGATTAGCTTTAAAGCTATGACAGTTATCATCCCTGCATACACTGATTCTACACTATTTATCTTCTTTGTGCTTGAGCTTTGCTCTTTTCTTTTGATGGATTTCAGGAGCTGAACTTATATCTTTTAGATGTTTATAGATCATTGATCTGCTTACGAGGATATGGACTTGTATCTTTTAGATATTTATAGATCAATGATGTGCTTACTAGGATCTGGGATGTGGCTGTCTCTAGTTATCTATTTTTTGTGCTTTCGAACATCTTCAGAGATTCCTCTTAATATGGAAATTCTAAACCTCCTAAAGAACGCAATTTCACAAGATCCTTTTATGGTTGACACGTTGCTTTGGACAGTATTGTGAATTAATTCATAGTGGGTTGGCTTTGCAGGGTCTACCTTGAGAAAGCTTTTTGTTGTATCATATATTGACATGCCACGAATCTATAACTAAGATGGTATGATTGCTTTAATTCACGATCTTTTCTTCCTTAAATCTTGTCCTGACATATTGATTATTTGCAAGGAATGAGCTAATAAGTGTTGAGATGGAAATTGTGTGCCTTACGTATTATTTTGTAAACTTTTCAAATGTTGGATTTTGGATGCTACTTTTGTCAACAGGAGCAGATCATCTTCACTACTTTTCCCAGTTCATGTTATTTTTCACGGACTTTTGTGAGCAGAAAGCCAATTAGTGCCGATGTCCCAAAGCAACTGAGAACCTTTTTCTTGTTTTCAAATCCATTTCGAAGAAGAGAATTTGTCCTCAAGAGGCAGTGTTCCAGAACTTATAATCTCAGATCCTCTTCCATAAAAGCTGAAACGCAGTTAGAGTTCCGCTCTTTGCTTCCCTTCTCATATGTTTATGGAAAATACTTACATTAAAATATATTTTGGTTCATTTTCCATTTGACTTGTTTTTCATTCTTGTTCCGTTCCACTTTGTATATTTAATAAGGTATTCACAAAGCATCTTTTACATGGAAGCAGAAATGATGCAGTTGATGAAACACCACTCAGTAAGAGGTTCATTATTGAAGGGGTTCACAATTATGGAGACATAGTGGATGGAAAATATAGGATTTCTGGCCTACTTGGCCAGGGTGGTGCAAGTATAACATATGAAGCAGAGGTGGGAGATGGGGAGAAGGTTGCTTTGAAAGCCATGTCCTTACGCAACATGAGAGGTTGGAAGGTCAGTGGTTGCCAATTTCAAACAATATTATTTCCTAATATCAATTTTTTTGGCATTTGCATTGCACATGAAAACTATAATGTTAATTTTATAACATAAATGACTACAAAAAACTGTCTTTCAGAAAAAAATATTTCATACTTTTATACTTTTGCATCTGATAACTAGTCTGATTTGCCTGTCAACTATCTTAAACATGGCATTTTAACGATTCGTATCATCTTGTTGAGATGCCTTAAGGCTGCCGCTTTTCGAGTCTTTTTGTGAAGGCAAGTCAATTTATTTCGTCCTGCAGAAGCTGCACTTATTCTTGATACAGGAATTTTTTTCTCAAATTTTCTTGCAGGATCTTGACCTTTTTGAACGTGAATGTCGGGTCTTGCAATCCTTGAAGCACCCTAACATCCCTCAATATATTGACTACTTTGAGGTTTAGCTCATTTCTGACCTTTGCTGAAATCTATTTGGATGAAATTTTCATTTTTCTAATTTCATAACATGACTTTCGTTTGGTTAACATTAAATTGATTATTTAATATGTTTTGCTAGCGATTTATTACATTAAATCTATTTGCTCTAAAATTAAGAAGCTTTTGGTTTTGCAAAGGACAGATGATAGTTTATGGTACTAGTAAATAGACAATAGTTGGAAAAAAATAATAAAAGAAAGATTGATATCTTATAAACAAAAGGACATTCATATAATAAAGACCCATTTTTGAAATAAAAAGAGGCTGAGCTATGTACAGAAGAACAGCGTTGGACAAAAGAAAGATAGGCTAACTTGGGAAAAAGGGCAGGTGGGGTTAGCTTTTTCCCATGCCACATCATTATTTATATCTCACAAATGAGGCACATCCCCACAATTTTCAAAGCGATTTCCTCTTATAAAGTGAGCTGCCTCCCTCTCAAAGTGATTTAATTTCTTTTGGCTGCAATTTTCCGTTGATTGATATAATATTGTAATTCCAAAGCTGTAATAAAAACTAAAATAGTCATGGATATTGATCTTTAGAAGTGTGGGAGAGGAAGATGGAGCGCGGCTAGGGTTTCAACTTGCAAAACACTGACATCTCTACAGAAACCCTCGACGGAGGAAATCATTGCAATCGCATCACACTGATCAAGCCTTCTCACTGAGGTCATGAGTCATCTAACAGGGGGGGAGATCCCCTCCTACCGAAACGTAATGGCAGGGGAAACGAGTACACATGGAGCGGCAACAGGTAACCACAACGGCCGCTGTAAAGGACCCCCGGTCCTGGGAGCACAATGGCAGACGAGCTTGAGAGGGCAACGCTTACCACGGGCCGCTAAGAAATCAAGATTCGTCATCCCCAATAACAAACTGGAGGGATATAGGAAGTACATGAAGGACCATGCCCTCATCTGCAAATTTATTGGAGTCTGGCCGACAAAAAAGGCCCTGATCAAATGGATCCAACTCAGAGGGCAGCGGAAGGGCCACATCGAACTTAAACTGGGAGCGAAAGGCTTCTTTATAGTGATATTCTCCGACCTGGAGGACAAAGAAAGAGTCTTTGAGGATGGGCCATATTTTTTCAACAACGCAGGTCTTTTTATGAGACACTGGGAGGAATGTTACAACCCAGATCAGGAAAAACTCCTCGTTTCTCTAGTGTGGGTACGACTATTTGCCTTATTAGTGGATTTCTTGGACCCAGAAATCATAGAGGGGATTGGTAACTCCATTGGAACCTTTGTCAAGGTTGCAGATTCTACGAGATGGGGAAGGTACACTTCTTACGCTAGGATCTGCGTCTACATGAATATCACAGAGCCATTACCAGACTTCATAGAGCTGGAATACCATGATGAGGTATGGCAACAACCCCTGGTTTATGATCACATACCTTTCAGAAGTCAGCGATGCCACGAGTATGGGCACCTGTTTCGAGCTTGCCCGCTCAACCAGAACGAGGCACACGAAGCACCTAAAGTAAATGTGGAAATGAAGTTAAAATAAGATGGCGAGGGCTCCCAAGAAGTCCAAAGAAGAAAAGAAACCAGAGGAATCCGGGAAACCCCAGTCCAGTACAAAGTGGAAAAGGGCAACACAATCACAACCGCTACGAAATCCTG
This sequence comes from Pinus taeda, assembly GCA_000404065.3. Taxonomy (NCBI): domain Eukaryota; kingdom Viridiplantae; phylum Streptophyta; class Pinopsida; order Pinales; family Pinaceae; genus Pinus; species Pinus taeda. The sequence goes on from APFE030340249.1 coordinate 30,282, forward strand.
CGAGAGGAAGAGGAGAGGGAGGCAATCCATGACAATACAATGGAATCGTAAAATCACCAAAATTCTCCTTCAGGGGGGACAAACCCAAAAGAAAGGCGGAAGAGGAACCTCCAGGGAAAGAAACCCCCATGCAAGTGGCAGAACAAGTCAATATGGAGATCGACAGTCAGAAGGAAGAACTCAACGTCGAAGAACAAGTGATGAAACGTCTACTGCAGGAATGGAGGCATCTAGATGAGCGATTCATCCCAAAGGACCAAAATCAATTGTACAAAAAAACTTTTCAGCAATACAAAGCCAAGCAAAGTACGACCACCATAGCTCAACTGGGGCATCCCAGGACCCCAAGGGAATGGGGGAAAGAAGCGAGGAAGGTGTTGTGGCTTTTTCTAGCACTTGGAGCACAAGTGCCTCCAGAGGTATAGAAAGCTTCCTAGAGATAGCCTCTGGGTTGATTGTAGACCAGTGCCTAGGACACCTTAAATAGAGGAGTGCATGAAAGATTATCTGAGAGGGGTTTTTGCAGCACTCCAATTGTCACGTAATAAAAAAGGTATAAAGGGGGCTTGGTTCAATAGTCTATCATCCAGGTAAACTCAAGTAGATACATGGATCCAACTGCTTAAGGGGTAAATCGGGCCAACCTCAAAGAGAAATGTTTGGTTCTGGTGGCTGACACACAACAACAGACAACTTTATATTGAAGTTGTAGTAAGTGGAGAGGAGGAAAGGAAGGAGGGAAATAGGTGCACAGGGCTGTAAGCTAGACATAATCCTAAGCAGGAACGTTCTATCAGAAGTATGGAAGAGGGAGGAGATGAAAGAGCGGAAATAGTGGAGTGCTTATGTTGATTTGTGGTAGCATCGTATGTGCTCTAGCCATGAAAATTGGTGGAGAGGCTAAAGCACATGAGATCTCCAAGACCCAGAAATGATTTGGGGAAATTCCACTTGGTTAGAGAGATATTAAAATAATTAATATTTTTAATGGAGTTCCTAAGTCTAAACTTAGGAAAATTAAAATATTAATGTGTATTAATATAAAACTGGGTGAGAATGTTCTAAATGACATGGATCAAGCCAAATCTAATCTTAGCCGTTGATTAGAGACTTAATCCCAGCCGTTGAAGACTCAACATAAAAAGTAAAAGAGGAGGCTTGAGGGTCAGTTGGAGATACACCAAGATTGATTAGTGAGTTCGATTTTCTGGAGCGGAGGTTGTTGAGAAATTCGAACAAGTGATCTGTTGCAGCGAGGGGTAGTGAGTACATAGCAGAGAGGCAGAGATAGTGCCTGAGGGTCAGCGCAGAGACAAAGAGGCTACGCAGAGGCAACCGGAGCTACGTAGAGGCAGCAGGAGCCATGCAAAGGCAGCTAGAGATTGCGCAGAGGCCAAGGAGCCTGCGTGGGTGACGCAGAAGGCCAAAGAGTTGACGTAGAGAGGCAGAAGGTTGACGCAGAGGGTTCTAGATCTACGCTGAGGCTAGTAGGGTGACACAGAGGGTTCTAGAGCTACGCTGAGGCTAGTAGGGCTGATGCAGAGCCTTGGAGAAACGCCGAGAGGACTTTCGTGGGGTAGACTTGCTGAATATCTTTCTCTGAGAAGAGGTATTACTGATGTCTAAAAATCTTTGTTGGGTGAGCCAGTTTGGCACCCTAGTTGTACTCAATAAATCTGCATAATAATAAAACCCTCAGAACTGCTGCACTGGTTTTCCCGCATTGGGTTTTTTTGGGGATGATTGTCCAAAAGTAACGGTGTCCCTTGTGTGTTTGTCTAGTATTTCAGTCGCTGATCTGTATATGAGTTAAGGTCGCATTTGTGTTTATTTTCAGTATTTATATGTATAAATAACTTGTTAGTGGAATAAACAAGTAGGTGAAATAAACTAGATAATGCAGTAGGAATTTTTGACGCGTCAGACTTAGAAATTTCAACATGGTATCAGAGCATTGCAGATCACTGGAGGACTGAAGGCACCAACAATATCAGAAATTTGCAGCAGTAGCAGTTGTCTCGAGAGATAGAGCCAGAGAGAGGGCCATCGCAGATGTAGAGAGAGGCAGAAGAGGCTCACGAAGAGCCACGTCATCCTACTCAGCCAGGTAGGCTTGACGCAGTTGGCCAGAGGAGTGATTTAGCCTTTGTCGAGATTGTGCAGAGCCGGAAGGTTCAGTTTCTTCAGTAGCTAAGGCCTAAGGATCTGTGGGCAAATTGTGGACTGGGACGCTGGTGGGGTGCTGTTTCTGTCGAAGTAGAACAGTACCTAATAGGACAGAACCAAGTAGAGGGAGCTATTGCCTTGACGGATTTCTAGCCAATAAATCCAAATCCGAGTTGCAGCTGCAAAGAGGATTGGAGAGGAGGAGATTGACAGTTGGCGGGAAGATTTCACGCAGGGAAATCAGGACTTAGAGGGAGATTTCCAGGAGGGAAGTCGAATCTCTAAGGGAGTCCAAAAGAGGAGAGGAGATGGCAATGAATGGACTGAGGTATCAAGACAGGTTGGACAGGGCCTCCAACTTTGTCATCTGGAAGGCTAGGATCTTGTCAGTGCTAGATAGACATCGCATCAAGGGCTTTGCCTTGAGAACTGTGGCTATCCCAGTAGACCCAGTTGATAATGAGAAGTATGAGGATGCAATGGCGAAGGCAAAGTGCATAATCCTTGATGGGGTTAAGGATCATGTCATACCACATATTGCCGAAAAGAACACGGCAAAGGAGATGTGGGATACTTTGACGACATTGTGTCAAGGCACTTCCGTGCAGCGAAAGATGCTATTAGAGAATCATCTGCGGTCGTATCAGATGCAGAAGGGGGAGCAGATAGATCTATACCTCCTCAGATTGCAGGAGATTTGGGACCAACTTAATTCCATAGGGGCCATGTCGAATCAGGAGTTCACGATGAGGACCGCTCTGAATGCAGTCTCCGAGGAGTGGGAAACATTTGTCCAAGGCATTTTGGGCAGAGCTACTCTTTCAGGATGGGAAGAGATGTGGGCAGCGCTTCGCCAAGAAGAGATCAGATGGTTGACCAAGGTGGGGAGTAGCAGCAAAGGAGGTTGAATGAAGAAAGAGGAGGAGGAGGATGCGGCTCTGGCATTTGCGGGACAACAGGGGAAGAGGAAGAAGAAGGATATCTCCAAGGTGAAGTGCTTTCATTGTGGGGAGCTGGGTCATTATGCAACCCCGTGTCCCAGGAAGAAGAATAAGGGAGAGCCTTTTGACCCCAAGGCAGCTCCGACTAAGGTGGAGAAAGAAGTCGAGACCGATGACGATTGTGCCATGAGTGTTCATGCACCTCTAGAGAAGAGGTGGGGTGACATCGAGCTGTAGTTAGGAGGACTACAGAGGATGAGGGGCAGGATCCTTGTGGTGCCCAAACTCTTAGATCATATCCGGCTACCGGAGCCCCGAATGACAATAGCAGGATGACAAATGTCGGGAAGAAGCAAGATGCGATGGAGCAACAAGGCAATGCTAGAGTGGAGAGGTCTGTAGCAGCACAATGGGGGTTGCAGCAGTGCGAGAGGCACAAAGGTGTTTGCAGCAGTGTGAGAGGCACAGTGGAGGTTGCAGTAGTGCGAGAGGCACAAGGTTGTTTGCAGCAGTGCAGAGGCAGTAGAGGGAGCACATGATAGCAACAGAGGTGGCTTCAACATCAGGAGGCTTCCGGACTGACAAGGATGTCAGGATTTGGGTAGATCAGTTACTTAAATCTCGGTAACTCAGTTGCAGTGCAACAATTAGCAGTGGCAGTGCTATGGGCAACATGTTGAGAGGGAGTTGCAGTACAGATGTAGCAGTGGCAGTGGTAGAGCCATGAGTAGTAGTACAGGAAGCAGCAATGTAGTGGATGTTGGGCAGCATGCCAAGCATCAACACAGGTACTGGTGTGGAAGGATCAGTGTGATGTTCTGTGGTGGAGCATTACTAGAGCACATTCCTCGCTAAGAGGGAGTGTTGATTTGTGGTAGCATCATATGTGCTCTAGCCATGAAAATTGGTGGAGAGGCTAAAGCACATGAGATCTCCAAGACCCAGAAATGGTTTGGGCAAATTCCACCTGGTTAGAGAGATATTAAAATAATTAATATTTTTAATGGAGTTCCTAAGTCTAAACCTAGGAAAATTAAAATATTAATGGGTATTAATATAAAACTGGGTGAAAATGTTCTAAATGACATGGATCAAGGCCACTGATTAGAGACGTAATCTTAGCCATTGAAGACTCAATAGAAAAAGTATAAGAGGAGGCTTGAGGGTCAGTTGGAGATACACCAAGATTGATCAGTGAGTTCGATTTTCTGAAGCGGGGTTTGCTGAAAAAATTCGAACAAGTGATCTGTTGTAGTGAGGGGCAGTGAGTACATAGCAGAGAGGCAAAGATAGTGCCTGAGGGTCAGCGCAAAGATAGAGAGGCTACGCAGAGGCAGCAAGAGCTACGCAGAGGCAGCAAGAGCCATGCAGAGGTAACTAGAGACTGTGCAGAGGCCGAGGGCCCTGCTTGGGTGACGTAGAAGGCCAGAGAGCTAACGTAGAGAGGCAGAAGGTTGGCGCAGAGGGTTCTAGAGCTACGTTGAGGCTAGTAGGGCTGACGCAGTGCCTTGGAGAAACGCTGGGAGGATTTTCGTGGGGCAGACTTGCTGAATATCACTCTCTAAGAAGAGGTATTACTGATGTGTAAAAATCTCTATTGGGTGAGCCAGTTTGGCACCCTAGTTGTACTCAATAAATCTACATAATAATAAAACCCTCAGAATTGCTGCATTGGTTTTCCCGCATTGGGTTTTCTGGGGACGATTGTCCAAAAATAACGGTGTCCCTTGTGTGTTTGTCTAGTATTTTAGTTGCTGATTTGTATATGAGTTAAGGCCGCATTTGTGTTTATTTTTGTATTTATATGTATAAATAACTTGTTAGTGGAATAAACAAGTAGGTGAAATAAACCAGATAATGCAGTAGGAATTTTTGATGTGCCAGACTTGGAAATTTCAGCAACTTACTGAGGTTTCATACCAAATATAACATGCGCACCATTATTGCCAAACAGCAAGAGTAAATTTGGTCTCACACCGGTACCGCAGGTTAATCACATAACACAAGTAAATCTGTCTTGTACACAGGTACTGTAGGTTATAAACTAACACAAGTAACTCTGTCTTATACATATGTATTGTTCGCTTATTTAGCAACCTAGATAAATCCATGAATTAGAAGGAAACCGACAGATTCATCACACTTTTTTAGAGGAAGAAAACCATATATTTGTTGAGATTACAGAGGAGAAAACATATTGTGCATTGATATGCTTGGAATCACCAGGGAGTTTCATTAATACTTGAAGGGTCCAAATAACGGTCCATTACATTCAGCATGTGTCGCTTTGATCCATCATGAACAGGGAAATAGAACCAAAGTGGAATCGCAGAATTTAGACCCCGCGGGTGAGAAATTCCAGAACCTTTATTCAGAGTTTCTTCCCCCTATTTATAAGAAGAGGGGGAGCTGGAATTAACAGTTACAAAATATCTTAGCTCGAGCTCTAGCTATCTAGTAGACCAACTGTCTCGGCGTGCAAGGCTTTGCTGCCCAAAATGATTACAATTGATTTGATCCCTTTATTGAAAACATACAGAAATTACAGAATAATGAAAAGAAAAGGAAAACGAAAGACGATGGAGGAAATGGTCCTTTCGCTGTTCTTGTGAAGGCCCCTGATCGGGACACCTCTCTACTGCGATGTGTCCTTCTTAGTTGCTTGGCCTATTTCTATCGCTTTTGCCTTAACTGGCCGACTTCTCCCTTCTTTGGAGTTGATAGCGATCGACCGTGGTTGCTTGTTGTAGAGTAGAAGTAGAGCTTGTCCTAGAAGTCCTTCCTTGTGTCTCTAAGTGGGGCTCCATGTCGAGCCATCAAGTCTTCTTGAGTTCCCCCATACTGATTTGCCCCCTGCACAATGCTTTCATTTAGTATTCCAGCTGCCGACCCATCCACCTTTAAAACCCTGTACCACACTATCGGGGCTTTACGGCAGCGAGACTTTTACTCTTAAAGGCACTGCAGAACGGCGGGTTTCGATGCTCCTTGGCCCCCTTTGGTTTAGCTCCTATCTACATTTCTTCTCGTATAACCAGGGGGCTGTGACCAGGTGCTTAGTTCTCGGGCGCTAGGGCCTTTGGCGGGAGAGAGTGTGAGGATGAGTGGTTTTTGGAGGGGGGCATGAGTGGTAAGTGATGGGGAGGGGTTGCGAAATGATATGAGAGGGACACGTAGCGACAGGGTCTAGTGGGAAAATCGCTTTTTTGGACCCCCACTCGCCGATAACGGGAAACATGGTGGGGGAGGGGGGGCGAAAAGGCCTGGGAGCTGTCAATCTGGGCGGAGTCAATCTGGGCCGTTCAGAGATGGGGGTGGTTCAATTAACATGCGGCCTTTGAAAAGGGACAAACTCGACAACCCGTTTAAATCTATTGTATAAAATATCGCATCCAGACTGGGACTTCGGCGGAGGAGGAACTTTGCCCTGTGCGATCGCTGAAGTGCGGGATTGGCCCCTTTTGTGCTTAGCCCTTGGTCCTTCGACCCTCCATGTGATCACGGGCCAGCCCTCCCTACCGCAAATCGCAATTGGCGAATTCCTTGTGATGCATGATGTGTTGCTATCTCCGATCGTCGATATGCGGGATTGATGACGTCATCAGTGCCATGTGTCGCTTCCCGAGTGTTGACACGTGTCACCCGAATATGCCCCCATAGGACCCCTGAAAACGCCTATTCTACATGCCACGTGTTCTCTGTACTGCCACGTCATGCTGATGTCAGCTGCCATGTGTCTTTACCGAGACCAATCTTGTGCTGCCATGTGGCTCTACTGGAGAAAAGAGAAAGAGCCCACCTGCCTTTGGGTTTTCATGACAATCCCTTAAATTTTTTTCGGCCCTCTCGACACTTTAACACTTAAGGCACAAATTTCGATGATTTAACACTATCAGCGTTCATTGATCGCAACTTCATTAAGGTTGACATTTTGGAACGCTGATCGTCGATATGCGACATGGCCTAGACCCATCGATTGCTGATGTACTGTACCTTGGGCCTCCGAATGCCGATTGCGATTTGCGATATCGGTGATCGCTGATTTCACTGACCCTTTGTACTGTGCTTTGAAATCCTGCCGATCGCCGATATGCTGCGCCTTGGACCTTTGAATTTTGCGATCGCCACCTTTGAATTTTGCAATCATTGATATCGGCGATCGTTGATCGCACATTTGATTTGCTCTCCCCTGCTATTGCTTTGTCAAGACTCCGATTGCGATTGCGATAAGCCTAACCCTTGGTCTTTTCTCTTTGTTTTCTGGCTTTCAAAGGGCAGCGTCATTTTGCTCTAGCTTATTATCTAGAAGTCCACTTTTGGACTTCCATATATCGTTGGAAAACTTATTCCGAGCACTATGCAGTGGAGAGGGTCCGATTAAGCTTTGAGAGTTTCTGTGGCCTGGGAAGATGGCTTCAAACTTCACTGCTCTGTGGCACTTTTCACAGCTGAAAACACACTTAACAGTGAGTGACAACATTGGCTCCAACTGGGGACAGTGCCTTGCTAGCAAGGTGCTGAGAACTTGCAGACTAGTATCCTTCACGATTGGGCATGGAGTCAGAAATATAATGAATCTATACAACCAGAAAATCTCCATGGGACTTCATTTGCTGGGAGTACTTTCCTTGTCAAACTAAAATGTAGAAAAATAAATTCTATCAACTGGAAAGTAAATGCTCAACTAGTGAGCCTATTTATATACATTCCTACTTATGCATAGGGCTCAATTCACCTAAGTGAGTTCAACCCTCCAATGGAGCCCGACCAACATTTGGGTGCTGGACCTAATGCCTTCATGCTGGTGAAATTTGAAAACAAAACAAGCATGCACCATAAAAAATCTTCAAACAAAGAACCTGATACATGCTCTTGAAATAACCTCTATTGCTGTCTTAAGATTGCCGTGAAGTAGTCAGCTATAGGGTCACGAAATTGATAAGGAAAATTTGCAACTGCCTCTTTTTCATAGATAGTCAATTGACCAATATTTTTTGGGTCAGGGCAGCCACAAATATGGTTCAACTCCTCAATTTTCGATTTTTCAAGAAAAACTTGCTGCTGATCTTTTACTACCCATTTTCCAAAGGGCCAACCCTCTTGGGAATCTGCAATGGAATCTTCAGTTTTTGAACTATAAGATTCATAGACTGGAGGGCCTACTGAGAATTCCCGACATGGACCTTTCTGCAATAGGTAATCACAGACACTGCTTGGTCCTTTAGCTTCGAGCTCTTCTTGAAAAATTTGTTGCTGGAAGCCTGCTCCCCACTTGCTGGTAAACAACTCCTTCTGAACTTCTGCGACCATCTCATCCTCCTCTGAATAATATGAATCATAAATCGGAGGAGGTTCTCGATCTTGTTCTCCAGGAGAAGGGTGTGCATTGTAAACTGGAGCCTCTTTATTAACCTCTTGGTAGGCCTCTTCTTGTGCAGCTTCCCATGACTGGGATTGTGGTGGCTCTGCATCACTTGACTCTCCACCAGAGTCGTATTCATCATAGGAAGGAGAAACATCCAATTCGGTCGAATCAGACCCCTAAGGGTTTGTTGGCAGCTCGATGATATTTCCTTCTTCTCTTTCATGCTCATCGGGTGATGCTTCTTGATGCGAGTAGATGTTTTCTTGGAGTGGAGCTCCACAAACATCTTCAGCAGGATCATCAACCTCGGGAATATTTTCATCATTAAAATGTGCGCAACAATCTTCAAATAGAGCATTCGGTGGATATAGTCTTTTGCAATAGTGATTGAATGCTATATGAAAACTTTTTAAGGAAGATATGCTGCCGCGAGGCATCATTTTGTACCAAACTCTAGCATCCTCGTCTAAAGAATACATGAACAATTTCATTTGTACATCTTCAAGAAAAATACCCTGTTGTTCCATGCATTCATGAAATTATTTGAGGTGCATGTCAGGACTTCTATTTGTGCTCCCACTGAATCTAGGCAAATAGGTAATCCATTCATGGAATGAATGGACATGATTAGGATAACTAGCAATAGAAGAAAAATCCAGTTGGGCAAATTTGTTGGCTAGGAATTTAGGAATGGCCATTTTGAAAACCTTCCTAAATAAGTGATTTCAGGTTCAAAGGTAGGGAAAGTTTCCGACTGCTCTAGCATCAGAGCGAATATGAGGCTGCTTGAAAGCTAGGATGGTGAAATAGAGAAATGAACAGTGGAGTTGCCAGGATGTTTAACATAAAATGAAACAGTGAAGTCGCCAAGGTGAGAGATCTTCAACCCACACTTCCCTTGCTCACCTAACAAAGGGAATGTAAAAATTTGTCGTACCTAGGGAAAAATATTCTAATCCGTTCATCGACAACTGCGCTAGAAAGATGCTGTTGATTTTTCCATCACCCAGGGCACAAGTGCCTCAGGAGATATAGAAAGCTTCTTAGCGACTGCCTCTGGGTTGATTGTAGACCAGTGCTTATGACATCTTAAATAGAGGAGTGCATGGAAGATTATCTGAGGGGTTTTTGTAGCACTCCAATTATCACATAATTAAAAAGGAATAAAGGGGGTTTTGTTCAATAGTCTGTCTTCCAGGTAAACTCAAGTCGATACATGGATCCAAATGCTTAGGGAGTAAATCGGGCCAACCTCAAAGAGAAATGTTTGGTTCTGGTGGCCGACACACAACAACAGGCAACTTTATATTGAAGTTGTAGTAAGTGGAGAGGAGGAAAGAAGGAGGGAAATAAGTGCATAGGGCTGTAAGCTGGACAAAATCCTAAGCAACAACGTTCCAGTAGAAGTATGGAAGAGGGAGGAGATGAACGAGCGGAAATAGTGGAGTGCTTACTGAGGTTTCATACCAGATATAACATGGGTACCATTATCGCCAAACAGCAAGAGTAAATCTGGGCTCACACAGGTACGGCAGGTTAATCAAATAACACAAGTAAATTTGTCTTGTACACAGGTACTGTAGGTTACAAGTAAATCTGTCTTATACATAGGTACTGTTCGCTTATTTAGCAGCCTAGATAAATCCATGAATTAGAGGGAAACTGACAGATTCATCACACTATTTTAGAGGAAGAAAAACATATATCGAATGACATTACAAAGGAGAAAACATATTGTGCATTGATCTGCTTGGAATCACTAGGGAGTTTCATTAATACTTGAAGGGTCCAAATAACCGATCCATTACATTCAGCATGTGTCGCTTTGATCCCTCATGAATAGGCAAATAGAACCAAAAGTGGAATCGCAGAATTCAGGCCCCGCGGGTGATAAATTCTAGAACCTTTATTCAGAGTTTCTTCCCCCTATTTCTAAGAAGAGGGGGAGCTGGAATTAACAGTTACAAAATATCCCAGCTCGAACTCCAGCTGTTTGGTAGACTAGCTATGTCGGCGTGCAAGGCTCTGCTGCCCAAAATGATTACAATCGGGATTTGATCCCTTTCTTGAAAATAGACATAAATTACAGAATAATGAAAAGAAAAGGAAAACGGAAGATGATGGAGGAAATGGTCCTTCTGCTGTTCCTGTGTAGGCCCTTGATCGGGCCACGTATCTATTGCAATGTGTCCTTCCTAGTTGCGTGGCCGGTTTCTGTTGTTTTCTCCTTAACTGCCCAACTTCTCCCTTCTCTGGAGCTGATAGCGTTAAAATTGGCAACTAGGGCCAAACTCCATGTGGGTCATCTTATTCATGGTTGATAATATTTTTATTACATTCCTCTCATCAAGAGGTGTAGGATTGATTTAAAGGTCATCCGATTCCGATAAGTATTTATGGAGATATGAATTTATTTTGATTATGAAATAATTATCAAGCCGACCAGTAACTCATGTAGGCTCAGAAGCCCAACAGTCGCATCTATTCGATCATCAACAATTGTGTATAAATAAGGAGGTCTTTTCCTCATTTGGAAACACTCATCTCATCACATATCTCTCTCTCCTGCGCAGAAAAGAGGCTCTTCTCCTACTGCGCAGAAAGAGACTCCTCTCACATGTGTGGAAGGAAGGACGCAGATTTAGGGCTGCAATTGCAGATCGAAAGTTTGACCAGCATTGACAATCTTTCTCTCTCTCTGAATTGCGCTGTAGGTGGATCTGACTCTCCTTTGAAGGCCACATTTTTTGGTGTTGGAATCAAGCGGATCAGACGGTCGGTTTGCAAGATATTGTCTGCCCTAGTTTGGCTGATCTAAGGTTTGCTGTTGCTGATGTAAATCAGATTTATGTACTATTTCTCTCTGCTGAATTATTGAAGATAAAGGAAGATTTGATGAAAGGGTTTCCCCACATTGGGGTTTGTCCCTAGCTAGCCGCCACATCTTGTGTCTCTTGTCTTGGCTTGTTTTTTGTCAATCGTTTAATGTTCTATTTGCACTTTACTTTATGTACATGTAATTGCTAATCTGTGGATAATAATAAGAAAGATAAGTAAACTGCTATAAGCATAGAACATACCATAACTTAACATGGTATCAGAGCTGAGGTGAAGACAAAGCTTGAGAAAGAGCAAGAGCAATCACCGAAGAGAAGATTGGCAAGGTTATCCTAAAAGAACTATGAGGTCCTCAACACTCTTCCGTGCCGAAGACAAGCT
>APFE030340249.1:64782-79578 GCA_000404065.3 Pinus taeda
TATATATCTATATATGACAAAATAATAGAAAATTCAAAATCGATCCATAAACACATGAATATAAGTTATTTATGCTCTTTCAAACATTCAAATAATTAGTAGCCATCCAAGATATGGAGAGAAGCTATGACCAACCATGTTTCAGTTTAACTGAATAGCCCAGAGTTGTGTAACTAGTACGTACTACAAATATCAGTGTTTTGCAAAAATGTACAAGTAATGATTTTCTGTATGCACAATTAACTTTATTTACTATTGGCATGAAAAAAATATAAGCACCATTTGAAGAAACCTCGAATGCATTTTTAGTCCAAGTCACTTAGTTACCATGTGTTCCTCTATAGCATCATGTTATCCAGGAAAAACCATTTCTTCTGAATGCAAGAAGACTAAAAAGATTCCATGGTCACAACAAACTATAGACACCTGTGTGGTCCAAAGAAGGAACAAATGAAAGTTCTCAAGGAGAAGCTAGTAAAAAAATGCAAATGGAAAGGGCATACAACGGTGCCATTGAAGTTGAAAAGCTCTGGAAATGAGTCGTTGAAAAACAAGTAACATGCCTCACTAATTCCATAAGTAATAAGCCATAATGCTATTTTCCAGAGGAACACTTCAAAGCTCAATATCAACATTTTTTAAATATACAAGATCTTTGTCCAGCCAAATCAAACTTGATAAAATAGTTGGTTCAGGAACCTTGGTGTTGATCCTGACAAGATATGATAGGGTGGGTAACTGCCAGCTCCTCTATCCTTGGTGCATTCTATTATTAACATAGACAAATATAAAAAGCCTTAGAACCTATTATTTTTAAACGAATAAAACAGTATAAACCTTAATCATTAAGATGATTGAAAATCCATAAAAAATAGGAGGACAAACTTACTGAAGATATTTATATATATGTACAATATTGACTTTCTCTTGCCTTTCAGGCCTTACAGATACTCAAAGTACAGTGAATGGCTAAAGTTGCAGGGTAAGGTATTGCTAAAACCAGCAAAATACAACACCACAATCGTGTTGAAGATTGATGCCAAAGACAACTGAGGCATGGTAAATTTTTGAATAACTTGTAATATGCTTCAGAGAGTGGGAATCTTCTTGCTATATCCGCAAACGATTAAGTGAACCCAACTAAACAGCTCCATCACAGATCTGTCAAACCACACACACAACGATCTCAAACGCAAGATCACAACATACAACGCAATGACAAATTGACAATCAAATGCACTCGACAGCTTGTGCCAAATCCTTCCGGCACCATCGTTTATAAAGAAAATTTTGGTGGGAAGCGATGAAGAAAACCAGTATGCGACCCAAGGTTTTCTCGTAAACAGGGAAATAAAACTGCCAAAAAAAACCATCAAACCTAAAAAAAAAACCATTGAAATTCGCGTTAAAATACGTTCAAGTTCGATTTTTCAGGTTCGATTAGGTTCGAATTCGTTCAGGTTCGCCGTTCAGGTTCGACTTCCAGGTTCGGCGAACCTGAACGAATTTCAATTTTTGTGCAGGTTCGGCGAATTTCGAACCTGAACCTTCAGGTTCGCCGAACCCTGTGACATAGCCCGGGACCTGGGGGATAATGCATGCAAGAGGCTTCAATTGAAATGTAGACCTTCATGTGTGGGGCAAGGGTGGGGCCTTTCTGCATGTCTAGCTTGCTGCCAAGGGGGGCATGCAACTGCAAGCGCCATGGGGATGGTTGAAGCTGGGGGGATGGAGCGGTACAGTTATACCAATCGAAATCTTGAATTATGCAGTAACACAGTGACAATTGACTGCTCAATTGGATGTGTTGTTTGCAAAATAGGTTCACCGAGTGGTAAGCCTACTTGGGAATACAAAACCTTCAGGTTTGGTCAGTCAAAGGCTCGAAAATCAGCTAAACCACCACGCAATACAAGAGGCTGGGTTGGTGAGATCATGGCATGACCAACAAAGACTTGAGGCAGCGGTAAGAGGCCACGAGAGGCCAAACCTGACACTGAACCTAGCTCTTCGGGCAGTCGACGAGGTAGAAAGTCTGTCGAGAGCCTAATCAACGAAGTAACAATCGCCTGTCGGGAGGGAACCAATGAGGACGTTAGGCGACTGTTAGAAGAGTGGGAAGCAGACTTGAAAATGCAGGCGAGTGAGACAGAAATGGAGCTGGAGGATTGGAGAGTCCTTGTACCGGACCTCGGGAACACGTGAGGGAGAATTATCTAGTACAAACAAACCCTCTACTTGTACTAGTTGATGAAAAGCCTGTTGGGAAAGGCAATGGAACATATCTCGGTGGACATGGCAATGACGGTTTAGGGACTGCCAAATTACAAACAGGAATTTTAGAAGGTGCAGTTCCAACTGCATAAACAAGACATCTGCCTCGGCCGAATTGAGAAGCATTTGCCCTGCATACTGGCTCAAACAGAGCTGCCAAGATCGAATGCCAAAGACCCAACTCCGGTTGAATCAACGTCAACTGAACAACATGAATAGAATGCTTACTTACTGATAGTTTTGCTTATATATGTGGCTAGCTTTTAAATTTGTTTATGCAGTTACATATGAATGTGGGACTTTAGAGTATGGATGTGGACAAGAAACTGAAACTTATATTGCTTGGATAGAGATACTTAAGATATTTTTTCTACTGAATGGCATATAATGCGGATAGGTGGCCAATAGACTTGGTTCCCACTGGGCAATTTGAGGTCACTGATGTGTGCATGTCATAAGTGTTAGTTCTTGAACACTGAAAGCGAAAGCCGTGATTAAATGCTAAGCTTGTACTTCCTTTGTTAAGTTCATTTCCTTCAAAGTTCATTTGTATTTTGAGGTTCATGTCCCATTTTTACAGTATTGCATATTGAGAGGCTATAGGGAGAACATTGTGATAGATGATGGATTTTTTTTCCTATATGATCTTCTTATGTTAAGGTACTATAGAACCTCTTATGATTGGTAATCGAGTTATTCCCTTCATGGACCATCTTACATTATTTGAGTGAGTGTAGATATGGTAAGTTGGTTGAGGCATGGAATAATGAGCTAAAACCATCGAATTTCAGTTACATGTGAGGAAGTGATGAACATCAAAGTGGTGTTGGCAATGCCAGTTTTATTTGCATGGGAAAATTGTTGGTAGCCATATTCCATCACCCAACTCGAGGGGTCTTATAGGATGATTGATTGCTTTTATCTCATAGAAATTATGTAACTGCATTGCATACTACTTTCAACTTGAGCACTATATTTTAAGTATAGGGAGATTGATATGCAAGAATTGCATCAAAGCTCAAGAAAAGAAATTCACCCCTTGGGAGCATATTATCGCAAAACTTGATGGAAAGCACAATCTCAAGTAATACCCAACTACAAGGAATTTTACTTCAGAATTTATGCTTTGAACAATGGAAGACATTTTTCAGTTGATGTTCGAATCCCATTATTGGATTTGAGATGTTGGCTGAAAATGTCTTCCACTGTGGATAATCTGAGCATAAATTCTGAAATCTCATACCACAGAAAACTAAGCACATCTAAGTTGCACGAAACGGGGAAACGGGTACGAGTTTCCGAAACGGGAAGCGATACGAAACGCGACCTCCCCAAATTTTGGAAACGGCGAAACACGAATATATATATATATATGTGTGTGTGTGTGTGTGTGTGTGCTAACATAAAGCATAGATGATACATTATAATTTATTACACTTAAACATTAAGATTTAATTTACATCACATTTACTCATGAATGATCACATAATGAAAATAAAAATATTGGAATATCCAAAAGCAACCTTTATTATATATCCAAATCTCAAAATCAGCCTTTATTTATATTAATATATGAGGCTGCAAGTACAATAAAGACTATAAGGCTGCAAGAGAGAGATCCAAATCAAGATTTTCTACATCTACATCCCATTCTTTAGAAAGACCACTGTTGTATTGGGAGTCTCCTCCTACATAGTCGAATGACCTTAGTGCTCTTGATTAAATACATGTTTCATACCCTAGTACCCTACCTGATCTTGATTATTGGGAGTTTCGCCTGCATAGAGGGCTTGTTTCTCTTGATTAAATACAAGTTCCATACCCTAGTACATGAGAAAATCCAATGGAAACATTGCAATCCCTCCAATCTTGAAATCCTGAAAAACAAATAAGTCTGCTGGATTTTGAGTGAGATATAAAATTCTACTTTCTCCATATGAAATCCAATGAGGGTGAAACCACTCTCAAACATCCTGAGTCATTTCATGGTAATGTTAAAAATTTAAGTAAAAGGATGAAAATGAAAAATAAAGGAAAATATCACTTTTACTTTAAGAATTTAACATTACTATGAACTGCATATCCCTCAAACTTCCTGATGAACTGCATATCAACACTAGGGCAAAAATTCACTTTTACAACTTTAGACACGCGTCTAGAAGCAACAAGAAGTCACTAACATACCCTAAAAGTAAATTGAAAAACAAATTAAAAAAAATATTAAAAAAACACAAGTTAATGAGGAAACGTGGGTCGTACGAACCTGAAACGCGTTTCCGGCCGTACTGGCCACGTTTCTGTTTTGGGAAACGTGGCAGTACGGCCAGAAACGCATTTCACGGCCGTACCAAACGCGTTTCCGCGTTTCGTACCCGTTTCCGTACGGAAACGGACCTCTATGCCACGTTTCCAGCAACATAGAAGCACATTAAAGGCATTTTACTTTTTATTTTTTGAAAACTGTTTTATATTTACAAACATCAAATCAAAAGGTGGAAGGGTAATATATACAATGGACCTTACAACATCTTTCGTGGTGCTACTGCCACTGAGATAAAATTTGAATATTCTGTGGAGTCAAGCTTGAGCATCCTTAATCAACAAGGCACCATTAGCCAATAGATGACAATGTACCTCATTATGCCACATGGCACAAAAAGTAGACAAAGAGCTAAGCTCATACAGCAAGACAGACTTGCACCTGATCTTCTAGAGGACAATATGGCAGAAATTCACAAGAATTGCTAGATCCCTTAGAGGAGGAATGAACCACATAGTTGCAATCACGAAACAAAGTGACATACTAGTCAATCCTGCCTTGAAAGAGAACTGAATAGTGGCCTTGAATGTATTTCCAACAACTCTCAGTGAACTGGCACTTCCAAAAGATGTGCTTCATCATTGCTGAATGTTGACAACCAGGGTAAAGACCATCAGAGAATCCACTCTTTTCCAATTGTCTTTACAAGGGATACCCTTAGACACTTCTGTAGAGTGCTTTTCTCAATGACATGTCCTAACCAATGTTGATAATATCGGTGTTGGGAAAATATCGGCGAGGGTCCAGAAAATATCTTATCGGCAATATTGACAAAAATATCAGCAGCATAAAAAATGCATAATATATTCATTTTTTTATTTTATTTTATTTTTTATTTTATTTATTTTATTTTTTATTTTTTATTTTATTCAGATTTCTAAACATATAAAGCAATAACAACATGAACTGAACACATTGGCACATAAATATGAAGAAGGCATTGATATATATGATGTCAAATAGAAATGGTACATCAAACTTCAAAGGCGATACCAAATCCTGCTGATCCCTGATAATTGTCCAATCAAGGACTCAAACAAAATAACATCACATATCCTGCTGATCCCTGACACTGATAATTGTCCAATCAAGGACTCAAACAAAATAACATCACATATCCTGCTGATCCCTGATAGTGATAATTGTCCAATCAAGGACTCAAACAAAACAACATCACATATATAAAACTTTAAAAGTATTTCATCATCATGAGTTATAAACTTATATGTAGCAAAAGTTGTAAAACAAATAAAACTAGCAGCTATCTATCTGAGACCATTCGCCTCTCCCTAGCAGCTTTCTTTCTGTCTGGTTCAGCAATTTCTTCACGAGCTTTTTGTATAACCTCTGCACTAGAAACCCTGCAAGGCATCACATTTGCATCATATGTAGAGAGTCTAGCCAGATGGTATTTCAATCGTGTAGTCCTTTCTGACATCTTGGTCCCACACAAGTTGCATGATATATATGCCTGATTTGCCCCACCAACAGCCTCCTCATACTCCCAAAATGGGTCCAAGGCTTTTGGCATATTTGACATTTGTAGTGAACTAATTCAAACCTAGGGCACAAAAAAACAAAAAATTGGCATTAAAGCCCCCAACACAAAATGAAAAAATAATAAGTAATAACAACCTCATTCAAAAAAAAATTACTACATTATTTGCATTTTGCAATGTGAATGAAAAATGGCAATAAGAGGTTGCATAAGAAAGTTGAAAAAAAAAATGAAGCAAGCTTGCTGTCCAAATATGGAGAAAACCCTTGCATTGGTTCATGGGCATGAAAATCATAGCAAATGGAAAAAAACAAAGAAACAAAATATTGGTAGGCAAAGAGGCAAGCAAGCATAACCCTAAATCTATGAAAAAATCATTAACATAGGGGTTTTTAAGAACATACTTGTTAATGGAAGAAATGAAGTTTGTCTCACTATTCTTCAATCTTTGATCCACAAAAAAATCTTAATTGGTGGTGATAATCGTTGTTTGATCTTCAAACCCTCCTTGACAAGTACCACAAAACTCTTTCCCTTCCTTCTCCAACACTCAGAAACAGAAATGAAGAAAAAAAAACCAATTTTCCCTTTTTGTAGCCGCGGAAAAACACGCCTGGCGATATTTTATATCGTAGCGCGATATTTTTCGAAATATCGCCGATATTTCAGAAATATTGCGATATTTTCGGGAGCCGAAAATATCGCGATATTTTCTCGGCGATATCTCAGCTCGCCGAAAATATCGCGATATTTACGCTATTCGGAGATATTTCGCCGATCTTATCTACAATGGTCCTAACCATCATCATCGAATCCCTTGGAGGGCTGGAACATCATCCACATGCAAATAAGCATTATGATCTTTGTGCATTAAAAATGATAAGAAATCAATAATTATGGTGCTCTTCGAGGGGGAAACCTCCTTTTACAATGAAAACAATGCACAAGACAATATTTGATGATTCTAAGACTAGGTCTCTCTAGTATATATGTAGGAGGCAAGGGGTACAATTATAATCTGAGGAGCACATGATCTTAGGGTTTTGCTGCTTCAAATAGGTCATCATGGCATTTTCGCTATAATTTTTTTTTTTTTTTCTAGAGGTTTCAGGCGGTGAAACTTGGAGAATATTGAGAAGATATCTTGGGCAATCTTTGGTTCAAGTTTCAGATCTTGGTTCACTACATTTTCAGGGATATGTTCCAAGGAAGTTAGGGATCCTGAATGCTCCTAAAATTTGTCTCAAATAGGTCAGTTTGAAATTTTTGCCATAACGCCTTTTCCTGTGAGGCTTCATACCCCGAAACTTGGAACATGTTGATGTGAAATTGTGGGGAACATCTTGTTCAAGTTAAAGACTTGGTTCTCTATATTTTTAGAGCTATACTCCAAGGGAGTTAGGGTTTCTATATGCTCTAGAAATCAATCTCAGACAGGCCAGTTTGACATTTTCACTGTACTTTTTCTTTTGTAACGCTTCAAAAAGTGAAACTTGGACCATATTAAGGAGAACTCTTGAGAAAAGGTTGGTTCAAGTTTTAGAATTTCGTTCGCTATACTTTTGTAGCTATACTCTATGGAAGTTAGGGTTTTTGAACATGACGAAATAAATTTTAAACATGTTAGCTTGGTGGTTTTGCTATATCTTCCTATCTGGAAATTTTTAGATTGAAATCTTTAGGGATTTCAGGAGACATACAAAAGTACCTCAGGTACAAGTTTCAGAATAATATTTGAAGAATTGGGGTGGCACATTATACATGTTTGCTTGTGGGAAGAGGCCAAGAAATCAAGAAGTTTTGGGAAGTTCCCTGTTGCTACAAAATCTAGCAGGCCTTGGAGAGGGGCACCCTACAAGGCAAATATTAGACCAAGAGACAACAATGGGGTAGTGGCCCACTGTCACCATAACCAAAAACCTTGTGCTCTTTACGAATTTTCACTGATGGGAGGAATCCTGGTATGTATATGGTCACCTAATAGGTATCCTAGGTTTGAGGTACGAGGTGATCTAGGGGCTTCTAAGGAAAAGCCACAACTTAAGTACAAGGCTCAAAAAGATTGAGGGCAATTTGCTTTCCTTAGAGAAACCAATTTGAGGTACACAAGACCTAGGGTTTGATTAGTGGGTTGACAGTTGGGATGGCCCAAGGTCAAGGTGAGAAGAAAGGGTTTCCAAGAATGTATATCAACAAGAACAAGGTACATGAAACCCTCAATTAAGCCCCCAAGTTGAAGCTAAAAACAAACTAGGGTTAGCTTAGGGCTAGTAACTAGGCCAAAAGTTTATGGACAAAATTAAAGTGGATGCCTACCAAAAGAAGGGATTTTGTGGCAACCACTATCCTCTTGGGATTTAGACTCTCCAACTTCAGAAATTCCTCCTCCTAGAAATTCGCACCAAGCCCTAGCTTGGTCGCTTGGCCTTAAATGGGCCAAATTAAGTCAAGAGAGAAAAGAGAAAAAATTACGGATGAAGATTGATTTGATCAACACCAAAGGATGGCTAGTGCCTTGTTCCTTGGGAGAATGGAGTCTATGAGTTGATTGAATAACTAAAAGCTGCTAAGGAGGAAGGATCATGTAATGTTCTCTCCAAATTTATTGGCTGAGGTAGGACGAAATAGCCTATCCAACCCCATAGCCTATAGTCTTCCTAAACAGGTAAAACCCAATTTTTCCAATGTTGGGGCAACACTGTGGAAATATTGGGCTGACTGGAGCAAAAGAGCCGAAAATTGAGGGTTGCATACAAAACCCTTCCCATGTGGAAGCCCATGGAGAAAACTATAAATAGAGGAGAGTGTAATCAAATTGGCATCATCAATTTGGATCAAATACATCTATTTTCTTGCGCTGTAGCTCTGAGGGTTTTAAGACCCCTTTTTCTCTACTAATTTCGGTTGAGAAAGATTCTACTATAGTTAGTAAATTCTTCTTTTATTTTTTGCTCTAGTCTGGAAATCGTGGGATTCACCTAGTGTGGAGACAAGTAGTTTTGGTGGCAAATCTAAGGAAAGAACTCCCAATTTTTGGAGCTGTTATGGCCTTCCCAAGTAAGGTTTTGGTGCATTTTTCTCTATGGCAGATTGACCTTTTTGATGACATGCTTGCATGATATTCTGGGCAGCTGTGTTGAGTATTTTTTGAGGAAGTTCATTTGCCCCAAGGTAGATTCGACCCCCTTTCCTGAGGCAGATTCAGTGGACTCCCCTTGTAGCAGTTTAGGCTCTCTGAGTTTCAATTTGGTGTCTTCTATTGGACAGTTTGACCACTTTCTTGGAACATAGTTTGATGGGTTTTAGGTCATTCTGTAACAGAATTAAGGAGCTATTCAAGACAAGATTCGCTGGAGTTCTTATTGGCATTTCACAGCATCTCTGAGGCAACTAGATCAGGCTGTATGGTAAATAGGTTCGCTGAAATTTTATAGTACTATTTCAGTATAGTAGTTTTTGAATTGCTGGTGGTATACAAAACTCAGTACAATTGGCAGAAATGCCTAGAACAGTGTGATTACATTGTCATTGAATTTTATAATTGACTATTTTTTGGGGCTTAAGGATCATATTGGCTATTCATGTATTTGTGAAAATTTTAATCTATTGTGGCAATTGGAAATTGTTCTTCTAACCGATTAAAATCAAGTGCAGTTTATTTGCCACTGTAAATAACAAATAAAATCACAATTGCAATTTTCAGCGTAAAAATGTTGTGGAAAATAAATTGCTGGAAACTGAGAAAATGCTAGCGCACACACAATAAAAGTGAAATAGTTACTTTTGGACAAATATTCCTAGAAAAATCCAATGTGGGGAAACCGGTGCAATAGATGAGGATTTTATTATTATGCAACAGTGAAATAATCTGAGTACAATCTATGGATGCCCAACTGACTATCCAATCAACAAATATCTGACAAAAATATTAGAGGGAAAATTCTCTCTCCACAAGTAATCCCGACATTGCTTGCCTCAGAAGATCTGGCCATCCAAACCCTTGTGCAGGTCCTCTGCACAGTCGCTGCGCAGCCCCTCTCACGTGTGGCTTATCTTAGCCTCTGATCAAGCCGTCCTGCCTGTCTCTGCTGCTAGAAGTGACTCTCTAGCCCTTTGGAATTTTTTCCTGGCCCTGGAAGCTGAATCGACCTTCCTCTCAGCGAAATCGAATTGCTCACTGAAGCAACTGCCCAATCCTTGCACAACTTCTCTGTGGAATAGCTCTGCCACTTCCTGCTGCCTCACCAGAACAGGAAAACTTCCTCTGGACTCACTGTCTCTGCTTCCCCTTTGGCTCGAAGTCTATCTGCTCAATTGCTGGATGCTCGATGTGCCAAGGAAATCAATCTCTCTGTGTTTGCGTCTCCAACCCCATCGAGCTCCTCTTATAATCTCTCATTGGCGAACCAACGACCATGATTAGATCCCCATCAACGACTAAGATCATTTCTGAGTCGATCCATGTGAGTTTCTAGAGAAATATCAACTTTGTCAATTAATTATTGTTAATTAATCACTTTTCCTAAGTTAGACTTAGGAAATATTTAATTATTGATCATTTAACTTAATTGAGCCATCTCTAGGCGATTTCTCCTAAAACCTTTTCTAGGTTCTAGAGCTCTTGTGTTCCTTAGCCTCTCTGAGCAAAGTCGAGACTAGATCACCTGTCCAATTTTGATTTGGGGTAGCATGGGATGTGCTCTAAGCCTCAAATTTTGCATGGAGGCTTGGGCACAGGTATTCCAAAGAACCTAGAAAGCGTTTTGGGAAATCCCACCTAGAAGTGATTTTATTAAAATAATTAGTATTTTTAATGGGGTTCCTAAGTCTAAACTTAGGAAAATTAAAATATTAATGGGTATTAATCTATTCAGGGGTGAAACTTCTAGAAAAAGCCACAGATCAAGCCAAAATGATCTGAGCCTTTGATTATGTTTTAATCTAGGTCATTGGTTGTTCAATAGGAAGATATAAGAAGAGGCTTGAGGGTCATTTGGAAAACACACAGAGAGATAAAGAAAATCGATTTTCTGAAGTGAGAAGTTATGAGGAACAATCGATTGAGGAGATCTCTTGTAGTTGAGGGGCAGGGATAACAGCTTCCAGAGAGAGAGATTCTTAGCCGTAGATACATCAACAGAGAGAGGCAGTAAGTGATCCAGAAGTCTTGACGCAGGGCCAAAAGGGCCACGCAGAAGTGACACAGAAGGAGAGAGAGAAAGTCGAAGGTCAGAGCAGAGGGTCAGTTTTAGCAGTCGGAAGCTGGGATGTGAGACTGGTAGGCTGAGAGTAGTGACTCTGGGCTACTGATCGATTCCCCAGTTGGGTGACATAGTGCTTGAAAAGGTTGACGCTGGGACAATGTAGAGGCAGTGCATAGCTAGCGCAGTGCCTGCCAGGGGCACCTCATCTAGCAGCTGGAACAACCAGGACTTTTTCTCAGTGATTGTGCAAGGTAAAATCACAAATCTTTTGCTAGTATTTGTCTATGTAACTAAATAACCCTGTGAGGTATTCAGTGATATATTCAAATTTTACTACTGCTTAATAATAATAAACCCTCAGAGCTGTTGCACTGTTTTTCCCGCATTGGGTTTTTCCGGGGACTTTTGTCCAAAAATAACTGTGTCCTATGTGTTTCTATTTTCCTTGCTCAGTTTATATATTTTAGAATCATATTTAATTGGTATAGGATGCTTCAATAATTTACTTCAATGTTCCATGAAGAAATCTGAAATAAGCTTGTAATGAAATTTACAATCTAGGGGAAGTAGATTCAGCTAGTTGCAGTAGGATTCCTGAGACTGTTAGATCTTCTCCTATCTAACAGTCTGAGGAAGAGCAGATCTAGCACTGAAGCAAGGGCCAACTTGCTGCAGCAAGCAGCAGTTGGAATCCCCTGAGGGATTGCATAGTTCTAGCCAGGTTGGCTATATTTTCGTGGGTGTCTCTCTCTGAGTGAGCTGACAGAGAGGTAAGACTGCCAAATTGAAATCTTGCCAAGGCAGAGGGAGCTACGTAGAGCCACGCAGTTTTCTACAAGCTGAGTGCTAGGCAAAAAAGCCGTCAGAAGGAAGAAGCAGATCGCGTAGTGAGGGAATACTTCCTCAGTGATTTCTTGTTGAAGAAATCAACATTTCTCAATTGCTGAGCAATAGAGGAGCAACAACTTACCAACTCCACCAGGGAGTGCGTAAAGAAGCCTAGGAGCTAAGCAGTAGGGAGAAAGAGGGAGTTGTTCGACATTTTTCAGAGAATATGGCAACCAGTGGCTTGAGGGATCAGGACAGGTTTGACGAGGCTTCCAATTGTGCCATTTGGAAGGATAGAATGACCTTCCTTCTAGAGGAGCATGCCCTCAAGACTTATGTTGATAATGTGGTAGCTGTCCCGACGGATGCAGATCCGTTGAAGAAGTACAACGCTGAGATGGCTAAGGCAAAGAGGATGATCCTAGATGGAGTCAAGGATCACATGGTGTGCCACGTTGCAAGCAAAGGGATCGCTAACGAGGTGGGATGCCTTGGCCACATTGTATCAGGGATCTTCCGAGCAGCGGAAGATGTACTTAGAGCAGAAGTTGAGATTTGCTCAGACGCAGAAGGGAGAACGTGTGGATCCATTCCTCACGAAACTGAAGGAGACCCGTGATGAGCTGTCAACTGCGGGACATACAACTCAGGGTTCAGAGTTAGTGAGACTGGCTCTAAATTCCGTCTCGGATTATTGGCAAATCTTTGTCTAGAGTATCCGAGGTAGAGCAACATTGCCAAATTGGGATGAAATGTGAGCATCTCTGAAATAAGAAGAGCTGGGGAGAGACCTGCTCAAGGTCAAACTTGACGGGAGCAACAACAGCAGTGGGTCGAAGCCCAAAGTGGAGGAAAAGGATAACACAACCCTTGCATTGAAGGGACATCAGGGGCAACAGAGACGAAAGAAGGATGTCTCCAAGGTGAAGTGCTTCATATGTGGCGAGATGGGCCACCATGCATCCCAATTGTTGAGATCTCCAATACCCAGAAAGGGTTTGGGTAGATTCTAAACAGTTTAGGAGATATTAAAATAATTAATATTTTTAATCGAGTCCCTAAGTCTAAACTTAGGGAAATTAAAATATTAATGTGGATTAATATAAAACTGTGTTAGAATGGTCCAAAAGACATGGATCAAGCTAGATCTAATCTTAGCCGTTGATTAGGACTTAATCTCGGCTGTTGATATGTCAATGAGAAAAGTATAAGAGGAGGCTTGAGGGTCACTTGGAGAGTACATCAGATGATCAGTCATTCTATTCTCTAGAGTGGGGTTTGGTAAGAGAGATAGAATCAATGATCGGTGTTGCAACTGAGGAGCGGTGAGTATAGAGAGACAGAGAGGCAGAGATAGTGCCGGGAGATAAGCGCAGGATCCAGAGAGAGTGACGTGGTAGCAACCAGTGCTCACGTGGGGCCACGCAGAGGCAGCTAGGGCTCACACAGGGCCACGCAAAGGCAGCCAGGAGCTGCATAGTGCTTCAGAGAGGCCAGCGTATTTGACGCAAAGGGCCAGAAGGTTGACGCAAGCCCATTCAGGGTGACGCAGGGCCAACGTTGGACAGACAGAGGCTGACGCAGTCCAGAAAGGCAGACGCCGGGGTTTCTGGGGCAAATTGGAGCTGAGGAGCTGCTGGAGGGTTTATCCGGGACATCTGTCTTAGACTAAAAGGTACTATTTCCAAGGGCATTCTCTATTGGGTAAGTTGGATTTGGCACCCAGATTGTACTCTGAAATTGCTTAATAAGAAAACCCTCAGATAGCTGCACTGGTTTTCCCACATTGGGTTTTTCCGGGGACATTGGTCCAAAAATAACTGTCATTTTGTGTGCTTGTAGCTGTTTCCTTCAGTTGATGATCTGTAATATGTTGAGCATGCACTAGTATTTATTTTCAGTGTTTACATTGTAAATAACTTGTTAAATAATGGAACAAGTAGGTAGGAATAAATCAGTAAAGTGCATGGACGGTTTCTAATTAGTAGACTTAGAAACTTCAACATGGTATCAGAGCGTGGTTGCAGATCACAGGAGAACTGAGGACATCAGCCGAGCGGAGCAATAGCAGAAGAAAATAGCTGTCCCGAGTGACAGAAGTTGTTTCTAGTAGAGCAACAACAAGGGAAGAGTGACGCAGTGCCTGCATCATTAAGGGTGAGCTAGGAAGAGGCAGCGCAAGAAGTACCCCAAGCCCCCAGAAGCTCCCAGAGCTCAATGTCCAACTCAAGCGGGACCCTCATGGGAGGGTCTTTCCACGACTCCAAGTTTCTTGTCATGCGGAAAGAGTTAATCTTGCGGACAAAACCAACCTCCCTAGAAGCTAAAGGCTTTCTAGTGACAAACAAGACAATTAAGAGCAATCCTTCTCTAAACATGCATTTACCATACAAGAAATCAAGTGTTTAGATCCTACCTGTAGTCCAACGCTGTTGTAGTCCAGCCTCGTCGATCTCGATGAGCTCCTCCTTCACTTCGAAACTTGCATTCACTAACAATAAAACGATTAAATAGCACCTGAATATCTCATAAAATAAAACATATTCAACATACAAACCAAGGAGTATATGAAACAACTCATTAATAACAAATTGTTGAGAAGAAACTTATTTGTATTAATAGGAAACAAAAGGAAACCATTACAACCTGAGCCTTGGTGTTGTGCAAGTTCC
>APFE030340249.1:100907-132178 GCA_000404065.3 Pinus taeda
CCACAAGTAACTTTTTTAAGATGAAACTCGCGCCTTTTGACCTTTACAGGAGTACGCACCCACCCCTTTACATACAGAGCGTACAGGTACGCAGGTATTGTGAACTTGGGGTGCGTACATGCAGGTAAGGTAGAGAGAAACTGCGTACCCAGAGATAAACATGTTTTTAATGACTTTCTCTCTTTTTTGAAGATTGACATGGAGAGCAGAGGTATGAGGCTTGCCAAGGAGGATAGTATGACTGTTGATGAAGCCATATTAACTGCAGATAGTCATGGTGACAAATTTTAGTGTAACATTTCTCTCGGAAGGATAAGAATTTCACCTTCCCTAAGGGCTTCGTGAGGATGTTTGCGACCTGCTCATCAGACTTGATGTGTTGGAGCCTTATTGGTCCCCGTTGTACCAATCTCGGATAAAGTGGTACCTGATATCAATGTGCTTGGAGTGGTTGTGGAACATGGGATTCTCTAAAAGACGAATCCCACTTTGGTTGTCACAGAAGATCACGATGGTATCCAACACGTGCTCAAATAGCTCACTAAAGAGTTTCCTAAACTAAATAGCTTCACAACAGGCCATACTAGTTGCAAAGTATTCTACCTCGGCGGTGCTTAGAGCAATCGATTTCTGCTTTCTGCTCATCCAAGAAATTGAAGCAAACCCCAATGAGAAGCAACATCCAGATGTGCTCATACGATTCACCCCACTGCCGATCCAATCAACATCAGTGTATCCATGCAACTTCAAATTTCTTGCAGTGTATCTTAGTCCATAGTTGATTGTACCACAAAGATATCTCAAGAGATTCTTAGCAGCAATCCAATGTATGTGATGATTCTCAACCATAAATTTTCTCAACGTATTCACAAGGAAGCATATATCTAGACGGGAGTTTACCAAGAACATCAGGTCCCCCATAAGTTGTCTATATTTAGAAGGGTTTGCCAATTCGGGTCCAACAACACTTTCACATAGCTTCTTGAAGTTGAGTTCCATCGGAGTAGACACAAGCTTGCAATCCACCATCCCACATCTCTCGAGTAGCTTCATAATGTATTTTTCTTGAGAAAGGAAAGTCTCACCTGGCTTTTGCTAGACGTCTAGGCCTAGGAAGTAGTGCATCTATCCTAGGTCCTTCATCTCGAACTCAGAGGCCAACTCCCTCTTGCATTGATAAATGAGAGGGTCTGCACTTGTTAGAAATAGATCATCTACATAAAGGACCAATATGAGAGGCATGTCCTTTTGAACCTTGATGTATAGATTAGGATCAACATCGATCCTTGTAAATCCCAGCTTCATAAGATAGCTATCAATCCTCTCATACCAAGCCCTAGGGGCTTGCTTCAACCCATAGAGGGCTTTCTTCAACCTGTATATGTGTGTCCTTTGATCTTGTACCTCGAACCCCTGAGGTTGTTCGAAGTAGACTTCCTCCTTAAGCGAGCCATGTAAGAAAACAATCTTGACGTCCATTTGATGTAGGCTCTATCCTTGGGTGGTAGCAAGAGAAATAATAGATCAGATAGTTGTATATCGGGCAACTGGTGCAAATATCTCGTCATAGTCCACTCCTTCCTCCTTAAGCGAGTCATGCAAGAAAACAATTTTGACGTCCATTTGATGTAGGCTCTATCCTTGGGTGGTAGCAAGAGAAATAATAGATCGGATAGTTGTATATCGGGCAACCGGTGCAAATATCTCGTCGTAGTCTACTCCTTCCTTTGAGAGAAGCCTCGAGCAATGAATCTGGCCTTGTATTTTTGAGCACTCCCATCTAGTCCATGTTTGATTTTGTATATCCATTTTGAGGTGACTACGGACTTGTCCTTCAGTCTAGGCACCACATCCCAAACATCATTTTTCATGATAGATTCATACTCTTCATTCATTGCATCCTTCCAGACTTGGTGCTTTATGACTTGTTCGAATGTACATGCCTCAGTTTGAACAATAGTACTTATAGCAACTAAGTACCCTTGATACCTGTGCGACTTCTTACTTTTGCGGAATGCCCCTCTTGGAGCAATATTTCTTTCAGCATCTTCGAGAGTATCTATGAGCCACAAAGGTAGAGGGATCACCAGGAGGTGGATCAATGGGATCCATTGGGCCTTCAACATCGGGCATAGGTTCATTTGTCGGAGGTTCATCTTGTTTTTCTGCAATATCATCATTATTATCCTTCCTTAGAATGGGGAGATCTTGGGCCTTACCAAGGGCAGCGTCTTCATTGAAGGTGACATCATGGCTAATTTCCACATCTCTTTGTCCAGGCACATTGATTCTATATGCCTTTGAATTTTCACTGTATCCCACAAATATACCTTTCTTCCCAAATGCTTCTAACTTGTTTCTTTTCTCTTTAGGCACATGAAAATACACGGGACAACCAAATATTCTGAAATGAGAAACATCAAGTTTTTTACTAGTGAAAACTTCTTCGAGTGTCTTGAAATCCAGTGCTTGATGTGGGCTCCTATTTTGAACATACACGACAGTGTTGGCAACTTCTCCCCATAAGAACTTTGGTAGACCTCGATCATGAAGCACAGCTTGGGTGGCTTCCATGATTGTTCGATTCTTCCTTTCATCAACACCATTTTGCTTAGGAGTGTATGGATCGGTTGTCTCCCTTTTAATGCCAGCCTCTCTGCAAAAGTCATTGAATTCATTTGATTCATATTCAGTTCCATTGTCGGTCCTCAATATTTTGATCTTCTTCCCTGTTTGATTTTCCACCAAGGCTTTGAAAGAATGGAACAATATGAACATTTCATCCTTCTTCTTCAAGAAATAGATCCATGTTTTGCGATAGAAGTCATCCATGAAAATTGCATAGTATAAGTATCATCCCCATGATGTTACGGGCAACATACCAAATAAGTCAGAATGGACCAATTGAAGAATATCGGAAGTTTGACTTTCACTTGAAAGGAATGGTCCCTTTGTAAGTTTCCCACATATACAACCCTGACAAACTCCATGGTTCATGTTGAACTCAGGAATACCTGTGACCATCTTCTTTACCCCAGGTAAGGCTTTGTAATGAAGGTGAGAAAATCTTCAGTGCCATAATTCAGATTGAGGAGAGATATCGCAAGTCAAGGCTCCCAAAGGACTTCTTCCAACTTGATGGAGACCTTCAACCCTAAATCCAAGTGTAAAAGCATCTTTAGGGTTTCTTTGCCAAATACGTACCTTTCCATCAATGAATGCTACCTTGAAGCCCTTATCTTCCATCGTAGAAATACACACCAGGTTCTTCGTCAAATCGGGCACATACAACACTTCTTGTTGATGAATGGTTTGACCTTGATTCAAGTAAATAGTGGCTGTACCTATTCCTTTCATGAGATAGGTTACATTATCTCCAAGTATGATTTCCAAATTAGTCTTATTTTCAACCAAATTTGAGAGGGCCTCCTTGTACCCAGTGAAGTGCCTTGAGGCTCCACTATCAACCAACCAATGAACCAAAGTATCTAGGGGAGAGGCAATAAATAGAGCGAAAATAAGATAAAATTCTTTTTGTTTTCCTACATTACTTTCCTCATACCTAGAATTTCTCGTCCTTTTGGGAGGTCGACCATTTCCATCTCGAGCAGTGGGAGCATTCCTCTTTTCTTTATTGTTGAACCTGTTGTTCCTTTGATTGCCATTGCCTTTGTAGTTGTTGAGGTTGTTGTTGTCATCATCCCTTGGGGAGTTCTTCTTGTGAGGACACTCTCTAGCATAGTGGTCGAACCTGTTACAATTGAAATAGCTTCCTCTTCTTCCTTCTTTGAATCCTTGCTTGAATCCATGACCCTGTCTCCTTGGACCAACTTTGTTTTTCTTCTTTGCATAAGAAAAGTAAGCACTGGGTTCATTTCCATTTGAAGGCTTGTCTCTCTCCATCATCTTCGTCTCCTCTTGAGTGTATCTTGCCAATAATTCATCGAAACTAGGAATCCTATCATTGTTGAGAATGGTGGTGTCAAACACATCCCATGTTCTTGAAAGACTCCCAAGTGCAATGAGAGTGAGCTACCTGTCAGCAATAACTTCTCCAATAGATAAAGGGTCATTCTTGATTTGTGTGATTCTCATGAAGTAGGATTGGATGGACTCCCCTTTATCCATTTTGATGTCCTTCAACTTGTTTTTGAGAAAGAGGATTTGATTTGCATTGTTCACTTTGAACATCCCAACCAACTTATCATATATCTCCTTAGAAGTTCTCAGATTAGAAATGTAGGCAACCAAATGCTTTTGAATAGAATCAACAACCAAAATTTTATTTTCTTTGACCTCACCTTTTCTATACTTTGTCTTAGCAGCAGCTGATGCATTTGAAGGAGGCTCCACCACTTTTCCTTGCACATAGTCCAATACTTCATGCTCCTCCAATGTCAGGTCTAAAGTAATTTTCCATGCATGATAGTTAGATTTGTCATTTAGCTTGTCTTCAGTCTTGAAGTAAGATGAAGAAGCCATTGAAATTTGTCCAATAAACCTTTCTTGGTGATTGTTTTTCTCTTTCTTGCTTGGGCTTTGTCTTCACTTGAGCTCTGATACCATGTTAAATTTAGATAACAATGGTATGTTCTATGCT
Source organism: Pinus taeda (assembly GCA_000404065.3). Classification (NCBI taxonomy): domain Eukaryota; kingdom Viridiplantae; phylum Streptophyta; class Pinopsida; order Pinales; family Pinaceae; genus Pinus; species Pinus taeda. Next base: position 105,508 of record APFE030340249.1, read on the forward strand.
TAGCACAATTACTTCAATGTTCCTTTAGTAGCCCAATGACAATTTCCAATTTAGTTTTTAGTAGCAAACACGTTAATCACATTCATAGTAAAAATAGATAGAACACGAAACAATTCTTCTTATTATTATATCAAATGTTCAGCAGAGAGAGAGAGTACAAAGGTGAAAATTTGACTTGCCAAATCACAGTCAAAACAACCTTGTCAAATCTGCGGTCGACTGCAGTCAAACTCAACCATAACCAGAAAGTCAAAGATGGTTAACGCAATAGTAAATCTTCCTTTTTTGGAGCTCAACCATACCTGGTCAAACTCAACTTGATAAGGTGGTCAAAGTTAGCCCAAAACAGTCTATGAAACTGCAATCAAACTTTGTCAACTCTGCGGTCAACCCTGAGTCAACCTTGCGGTCGAGGTGCCCAGAAATTCTCGGTTCCTGTGCCAAACTGTACGACCTGCCAAAAACGAAAATTTCCCACAAAAATCGCTGTCAAAGGATGAGTCAAAGTGCTCGGTCAACGTTGGTCAAACTCCTGCAACAGTCTTGAAATTCGGCCTTGCAATTTGCCCAAAAAATTCATGCTTCTGCCACATGTGTGAGAGAGAGAAGATCTGCCCAATAGCTATACGAACCAATGTGAGAAGGAGAGAGAAGAAATGTGTGTGATGATGATGCTAAAAGAGGTGAGAGGGCACTTGTATTTATACAAGTTGTTGAGGGTGAAGAGTTAAGTCCATTGGGCTTCATGAGCCTACATGATGATGTGGCTGACCTGAACAATTTGCACATGAGTGGGCATAAATTCAAAAACACACTTTTTCTTGTCCAAATTGGATGATCTTTATATCAATTTTGGTCCTCTCGAAAAGTGGAATTTAATACAATCATCATCTCCATCAAATGAGTTGCCCAAGGTGGAATTTTGCCCTATTACCAATTTTAACACCCTTGCATTGGCTCATGGTTATGAAAATCATAGCAAATGGAAAAAAAACAAAGAAAAATGTTAGTAGGCAAAGAGGCAAGCAAGCATAACCCTAAATCTATGAAAAAAATCATTAACAGAGGGGTTCTTAAGAACATACCTGTTAATGGAAGAAATGAAGTTTGTCTCATTGTTCCTCAATTGTTGATCCACAAAAAAAATTTGGTTGGTGATGATAATGGTTGTTTGATCTTCAATCCCTCCTTGAAAACCACCATAAAGCTCTTCCCCTTCCTTCTCCAAGACCAACAAAGCAAAATGAACAATTAAAATGCCAAAAAGTCGTTTTTTAGCTGGGGCCCGGCTTGCTCAATGAGAAATAAGGTTGTCGCTCGATATTTTGGCGAAATATCACCGATATATCATAAATATCGCGATATTTTCAAAATGGAAAATATCACAATATTTAACTGGCGATATATCGTTTTGTACGATATATTGCGATATTTTGGTGATATTATCAACACTGAAGCTAATAGGCAGTTAAGGAGATCCCACGAGACTAGGATACAAGATTAACCCCCAAGTTGAGGTAAGGGAACAAGAGTACAGTCAAAGCCCGTTCTTTCTACCGAATCCCCCGACTAATCCATGCCCAAATGGGCCCAAGAAAAGAAATCTTAAATACACAATTACATAATGAAAAATCATACCTTTGGGGTTGGAAGGCCCACGTTCAAATATACGATCATAACAAATGGGCGAGGGCACACAAGGATTGGCTCAGGTGGCGAAGAATAGTAACACATTGAGCTATCAAGTGGCTGCAAGGGATGCTGGCTGCCAACTGAAGACAAATCTAGGAGAAAATTTCTCCTATAGGGGTCACCCATTGGTGGTGGGTAATAGGCTCCTTTATATTCTTCCAAAGATGATTGCTCTTGTCTCTTGATTCCTTGGGCTTGTCTTCACCATATCTCTGATACCATGTTAATTTTCCACTGTTCTATGCTATTACAATCACTTAGCCCAATCTTATCTTCAGTTAGCAATCAAAAGTAACCTTCCAATGGTAAATAGCAATTGTAGATAGGACATTAAATGCAATGTACAGTAGAAGACAATCAAGAGTAACAACAAGAGGCACCACATTTGGTCAAAGATCAAGGAAAAACCCACAATGGGGAAAACCCTCTCAAATTCTTCATATTAGATTGTCATCAAATGTTCAACAAAGATATTACAATGATTTAATTCATCAATCAAGAGTAAGTTGTTAAAATTGGCAACTAGGGCCAAACTCCACATGGGTCATATTATTTATGACATCTGATATTTTTCTTGGATTCCTCTCTCTGAGAGGTGTAGGATTGATCTAAAGATCATCCGATTCTGACATGTACAAATGAAGATATGCATTTGTTTATATTATGGACAAATTGTCAAGGTCGATCAGAAAGCAAAATAGGCACTCAAACCCCCAATTGATCCTCAACATTGCATATAAAAAGGAGACCTCAAGTCATTTTACCATCATCTCATCTCACATCTTTCTCTCTCCTCTTGTGATTGGGTACGCATTTCTAGGCAATCTTCTCTCTCACACATGCGAAGGAAAGGACAAATTTATGTTGACTGTGTTGACCGAGCTGTAGGGAGGCTGTTTGACTACATTGACTTGATGCATTGACCTGTTTTGACTTTGGTTTGAGTGAGGTATCTCTGTCCTAGCAAGCCATAGATCTAGGCACTAAAACCGAGGCAATCTGACCTCTCCTTTGACCAGCGTTGACTGTACTAGGGCTGGTTGTAGGGTTGACTTTCATTGACCAGTTTTGATTGAACTTTTTCGAACTATTTTGGGTTGATTAGACTCGTTGTTGGAGGCCGAAGTTGACTTAGTTTGAGTCTTTGATCGAGCTGAATTGAGGAAGGAATCTGCCCTGTTGACTAGCGTTGACTTTTCTAGTTAGGGATTTTTACTACTGTTACAAAATATCAGATTTGTAAATTGTACTCTCTCTGTTGAACTATTGAAGAATATAAGAAGAGTTGATCAAGGGTTTCCCCACATTGGGGTTTGTCCCTGGTTGGTGCCACATCTTGTGTCCTCTTGTCTTGGCTTGTCTTCTATTGTTATCAAGGGTTTCCCCACATTGGGGTTTGTCCCTGGTTGGTGCCACATCTTGTGTCCTCTTGTCTTGGCTTGCCTTCTACTGTTGATGTTTATGTTCTATCTGTACTTTACTATCATGTTGATGTGATTGCTAATCTGAATATTTATACTGGGCTAATAAAGAAATTGAAGTAAAATTGCTCTAAAGCATAGAACATACTATTGTTGTCTAAAATTAACAAAAGTCAAACCTTTGAGTATTGAACAAGACTAACCAATCAATATTCAAAAGATGAGCCCAATAGTCAATTCTGGTCAACAAGTCAAATCTGCAATTTTGGTCAAAGTCAATGGTAGTAGCAGCAGTCCCCAATGGTCAACGGCCAATATGCCTTCAAAAGAGCTCGGTCAATTGTCAAAGAATGTGGCCTTGAATGCTTGTCAAAGTGCAGTCAAAACAGTCGCAAAACAGAGCTCTAAAATTGGTCAAGGTCAAAGTTAAAGTCTGCTAAAACTCTAGTTGCAGAACTATAGCCAACCAAGGTCAAAGTGCCTAGAAAAGTTCGTCTTCCCTGCCAAAGAATTCAACCTCCAAAACAAATCCAAAATCTGAAGTCAAACCAAGTCAAAATACTCCCAAACACCAAAAAGTAAATGCTGGTCAAAGCCTGGTCAAAGATAGATTTTGGCCTATCCAAAAGTTTTCTCTCTCCCACTCACACGTGTGAAAGGGACCTACAGTATTTCAGAAGTGATTGAACCTCTAGGAGAAGAAGAAGAAGAGTGATGATGATGTCCAAATGAGCTTGTACTTATGTGTCCTTGTGGGTTTTCACATTAAAAATATAATTTTCCTTGACCAAATTACATTCTTCCAAGGGTAAAGAGGGTCTTCCCTGGATGAGGAAGACTACCCAAAGGAGGGAATTTGTCCCTGAGCTGCCCAATTAACAACAGGGTGTTGCAAGGTAGAAGAGTGGAGTCTCCGTCAAGTTAGAGCATGAGAATACTTCAGGGCAACATGGTGGTGCTAGGGTAGGTTGGAGCTTGCACAAGGCGTTGGAGCGTCCTTCTAGTCAGATTTGGTAAACTAGGGTGTTGGAGCATCCTTCCGGTTGAAGCCTCCTTTAGTTGATGCTAAAAATCTTGGAAGATGTAGCTTCTTATTGATGTAAATTATTAAAGACAAATATTAAGAAGCGTTCGGTGGTTTTTCTCTTAGAAGGGTTTCCACCTAAAAACCTCTGGTGTACTGTCTTTATTGTTGTGCATTATTGAATGGTGTTGATGGTTGTCTATGTTTATCTGATGCTAATGATAATTGACGCTATGAGAAGTTAAAATTAACTAATTGAAGAGAAATATTGATTCACCCCTCTCAATATTTCCAACAGGTCTATAGGTCTTTTGCTTGGGGAAAAACCTAATTACTGACATGTCACAAACTGCAAGTAAAAATCTGCTACTATGGAATCCTAGATGCCTAATATGTTGATCTGATAATGAGATCTAAGACAATTAATAAGGTATTACAGACTCATGTGCATGGATTTGTCTATGTTATTTTATGCAATGGATCGATAAGATTGCGAAACACACAGACAATGAAGCAGTAAACAAAACATAATAGACAACACATAACACAACAAATTTAATGAGGAGTTCACCCAATACTCCTGGGCTACATCTCCTTGTCCAGCCTTCAGTGGGTGGCCTCTCTATTATGTCTTCAAGCAGAGTTTTTACAATAGTGAGCTCAATTTGAGCCTCACACACAACAGATGCAACAACAAGAGCTTTGCTTGAACCTCTCAAGACTCTCTGAGTACACAGACTCTCTCAACGCTCTCTGTCTCTGTGCTAACTCTGTCTCAGCATTTTCCTGCAATACTGCCTCTCCTGTTTGCTCTCTGTCTGTGGCTTTTAAAGCCAAAACTGCGTTGCCTGTTTGTTTCAAGTTCTCGGCTCTCAGTCTCCCTGGCCTCTGTTTGCTTTGAATCCCTCTTCCAGCGTTATGCAATCATTGCATAACACCTAAAGGGGAGGTGGCCACCTATTCTGTAACGTAAGAGTGCCTCGGGCCTCCGGAACTCCTGAAACAACCGCTTTTTGTTTAACACAGTCAAATGTATTTGAAACTGAGAAAATCCGCCAAAACTCTATGTATCGGACTTCAAAAGTCCTTAAATCCTCCTTATTCTCTTATCGGGTCCGCTTGTAAGTCGCCATCGCATATCGAAATGGCATGTCCCTTTGTATTTTGGGAAAACATTAAAAACTGCAAAAATGCATTAGAAATGGCTCTCCTCCGGACTTGAAACTATATGTAATAGCCTTAAGGTACCTTTTCGGCTCTGACTTATCGCATCAGTGCTTTCTCCTTCGCATTTCGTTTTACAAATGAAACTGTGAAAATACATTAAAAATGGTGTCTGACGGATCTCAAGATCCATATATTATGGCTTATAATGTTATCGGGTCCGGTCCATCGGATTGCATATATGCATATGTACATAAACCCTCGCTCCTTTGTATTTGCCGATTGCGATTTGGCGATGCAACGTGGGCCGTCGATCTGCACGCTTGATCGACGGTCCTCGTTGACCCCGCCAGTCGCCATCGCACCTCCTATGAGGTCTCTGTCGATCGCTGTCGCAAGTCTTATGTGGATTTTGCCGAAGGCCACCGCCAATTGCAATCTGCCGCTCAGATCTGGACCGTTGATCGGCCAGATCTGACTGCTACTGTGCATTACCTTGTTTTGCCTCCGATACTCTGCCTTTTCACTGATTTCACGGGTTTTTGCTTCCCGATAGTGTTTTTCATGATTCTGAAAGGTTTTCTCATGCTGTCTTCTTTGGTCTTTGGCATGATTTTTCAAGTTTTTGAAGACTTAGAGAGTGTTCTTGGATCCATTTCGATCACGCCTTCCCACTGAAAAGGCTTTTGGACCACCAAAAGTTGGTTTTCAAGCATCGTTTAAGTGAGGATACCGCTGCCTCACTTGCCCAATCTCTATCCATTTGGCACTGCTGGGTTTTGAAGCTTTGAGTCCAATTCTGAGGTTCTCCATGTCCCTTCTGCGCGTAGTCCTCACCTTCCTGTCTAGAACTGTATCTTCCTGCAACTCATTGAGGTATTCAGGCAACAGATCATCAATGGAAGGCAATTGACTTTGCTCTTCGGGATCTTCAATTAATGAAGGTTCAAATAGTCTTAAGTTTTCTGCATTTACCACTGAATAGATGTGCATGTATGCTGGCAGATCAAGGCGGAAAACGTTCTCACCAATTTTCTCAAGTACCTTAAAAGGCCCATACCTTATTGGCTTTAGCTTCTTTCCTTCACTTTGCATTCTGTCCTTGCTAATATACAACCAGACTTGATGGCCAACTTGGAAGTTGTGCTCCACGCGGTGTTTATCATGCCTTGCCTTGTACTTGGCTTGGCTCTTTTTCAGCTGTTCCTGCACTGCCTGGTGAATTTATTGGATCTGTTCGATGAACCTGGTTGCTTTGTCCAAATCATTGTGCCCAGCAACTGCTATGTCTTTTTCAAAGACATAATCCAAGGGAGACCTTGATATAAAACCAAAACAGGTCTCAAAAGGAGATCTCTGTGTAGAAGAATGTTTAGCATGGTTGTAAGCATGTTGCACATAACATAAATGTTCATCCCAAAACTTGGGATGCTTGTTGCAATAATCCCTGAGTAGCTGGATCACTGTCTTGTTGACTACCTCCATTTGGCCATCTGTTTGTGGATGAAAGGTTGTGCTTTTCTTCAGTCTAGTGTCCGTTAATTCCCACAGACTTGACCAAAACTTCCCAACAAATCGGGAGTCTCGATCAGATACTATGGAAATGGGTAACCCAAAATGCACCCAGACATGCTGAAAGAACAACTTCGCTGTTTGTTCAGCTGTAATCTGCTTGATACAAGGTATTAAAATACACAGTTTGCTGAACCTGTCCACAATAACATACAAATAGTCATGACCTTTTCTAGATTTTGGCAGTCCTCCAACAAAGTCCATGGAAACACTTTCCCAAGGACGGGAAGGGACTGGTAGTGGAGTGTACAAGCCTAGTTTTCTATTGCTGGGCTTACTTTTAACACACATGGTACACCCTCTTACATATCTAGAAACTGTTTCATGCATTCTTGGCCAATAGCAGTATCTTTGCAGTTGTGCAACTGTTTTACTTACACCAAAATGACCTGATATCAGAGAAGTATGTGCCTCCCTAATTATGTTAACTCTTTCTTTTTGTGGAATGCATAGCTTTCCCAAATGATACAAGAGTTGGTCCTTAACATAGTAATCCAATTATTCTACCTTTTTGCCATTACTTAAAGCTGCATATACATTTTTAAAGTCTATATCTTGAGTATATTGTTCAATATAGCTTTCATGCATTATTGAGTTATGCTTAATATAGTAGATGCATTTATGATTGGTCTGGGCAACATATCTGCAACTTTATTGTGTATGCCCTTTTTATATCTGATGACTAAATGAAACTTTGTAGGAAACCCATCCACCTATAGTGTCTTGATTGCTGCAATTTAGTTTGTGAGTGCAAGTATTGAAGTGGCTGATGATCAATATGTATAATTGTTTTTTTGCCCATTAAGTAATGTTTCCACTTCTTCACATTTTGGACTAATGCATACAAATCTTTATCATTTGTAGGATAATTAATTACTGCAGAATTAAAAGTCTCAGAATGGTAGCATATGGGTTTACCATGTTGCATCAACACTACTCCCATGGCATAGTCGCTGGCATCAGTTTCGATCTCAAATGGTTGCTGAAGATTTGGCAATGCTAGTACTGATGCTGTACTAATTTTTTCTTTCAAGGTGTCGAAGGCTTTTTGCTGTTTGCCTCCCCACTGAAACACCTTGTTCAATCCTGTTAAAACATGTAAGGGACCTGCAATTAAGGAAAAGTTAGCAATAAACTTTCTCCAATATTGTGCTGGTCCTAAGAAGCTTCTAACTTTTGTAGCAGACTTGGGCTTAGGCCAGTTTACAATGATTGCAACGTTAGAGGGATTTATTTTCAATTCACCACCCCCTACAATATGACCCAAATAATTCAAAGATGTCTTACGAAATTCACATTTTGATAATTTAACATAGAGATTTTCTTGCTTCAGAACATCCAGAGTTTGCTTTACATGCTTTAAATGTTCTTCCCATGTTTTACTGAATACAAGAATGTCATCCAGATATACAATTACAAAATCATCAATAAAAGGCTTGAGTACATCATTCATAACTCTCAGAGCATTAGTTAAGCCAAAAGGCATAACTAGCCATTCATACAGCCCTTGCTTCCTTTTGAAAGCAGTCTTCCATGCATCTTGCTCTGCTACTCTGACATGATGGTAACCACTACGTAGGTCCAACTTGGAAAAGTAAACAACTTCCTTCAATTGATCCAATAGATCATCAATGCGAGGGAGGGGATAACGATTCTTGATCGTTATTTTATTCAGTGCTCGGTAATCAATGCACATCCTCCATGAACCATCTTTCTTCTTCACCAACTTGATTGGAGATCTGCATGGTGATGTGCTTGGTCTTATGAACCCTTTCTCGAGCAGCTCCTGTACCTGCTTCTTGATTTCTGCATTCTCTAAAGTGGATAACCTGTACATTCCGATGTTAGGCAATGCAACATCTTGCTGCAAATTAATATCATGTACAATTTCCCTTTTGGGTGGCAAGCCTTTTGGTTATTGAAATAAGATATCATATTCTGAAACAACTTTTTCTAATTCAACGTGTTGTTTAGCATCAAAGCCTTCAAATACGTTGGTTTTATCATGTTTTTTTTTCCTTTACAATCATTAGTAAAAATTGCTTGCATGAATTTACAATTCTTTTCATCTGCCTTGAGTTTATGAGAGTATAATTATTCTTGAGTTTATGAGCTCTTACAATATATTCGATTCCATCTTTAACGAGTTGATACTTATTTTCAGCTCTATAGAAAATGGCTTTTCTATCATACAAGTAAGGACTTCCTAAAACAATTTCACATATATCCAAGGGAACGATATCTAACTCAACCTCATCTACAAATGCTGACCCAAAAGAAAACCTAAGTTTACATTGTCTAGTCACTTGTAGTTTTGGTTTATCACATATCCAACCTAATGGATATGGCTTCTTGTGAGGTGTGATTAGCAGTCCCAATTTCTTTACAATTGCTTCAGAAATTAAGTTTACTTGTGAGCCACTATCAAACAAAGCATCAATCCTTTGATGCTTGGAAATAACTCTAATGTGAAAAAGCTCATGTCTTTTCCTCTTATTTTCTTCACTATCAATAGTTTGGGCATAATTACTAGTAGATGTTTCAGAATTTTTACCTTTTATACTTGTGGCTGTGATTGTTGTTTCATCACCTAAGTCTGACCCCAAATCTTTTTGTATAGCAGCAACAGTCTTCTTCTTCTTGCCATCGAACTTCTTGGGTTTCAACTCCGGATGCAAAGACCAACAATGTTCATCATCATGTCCATCCTTCTTGCAGTGAGTGCATGAAGGTTTGGCCTTTTGTACAACATTTGCCTTCCTCTCTTTCCATTTCTGCTTCCTCTTTTCCTTGTTCTTACTTACAGTGGGTTTTGATGATCCCCCAATCTTTGGGTTCACATTTTTGCCTCTAGCCTCTAGATGGGTAGCCTGAATAGATACCTCATCTATGCTAGTAGGGTTAAACATGAGAATGATGTGCCTTAAATAGTTGCATAGACCACCTATATACTTCAACAAAGTTTCAAGTGAGTCTAAAGAGATGCCTAAAATCAAAGCTCTTTTTCTAAATTCTTGGGTGTAGCTTTGTACACTTTTCCCTTTTAATTGGTGAAGAGTTTGCCAACTCATTATAGCTTGTTGCATATAAGCTAGTGGATAGAATTGTTTTTTAATTGCAGAAACAAATTCACTCCAGACATAAATAATTTTACCATGCTTCTTCAAGTCAGCTTGTGTCCTGCCTTCCGACCATACCAAGGCAGTTTCTCCAAGTCGTAGGCTGGCCAGCTAAATTTTACTCCTGTTTGAATCAATATTCTGCACCCTGCAATACACATCAATCTGTCTGATCCAGTTATCTAGCCTCACTGCATTTAATTCTCCATCATATATTGGCAAATCAAATTTAACATCTAATTTAATCAAAGATGTTTTCTTCTTTTTATTTTCAGGGCTATCAGGAGGTGTGGATAGAGGAGCCTCTTTTCCTTTTCCTTTGCCTTCAGAATGGCCATCTATAAGAGATTCCTCTGTTCCTTTGTCTTGTTTGGATGTTGAAGAATCTTCACCTCGACCTTTCTTAAATTCTCTATACATTTCTTCTACCATGGCTCTCATGGTCATGAAACTGTCCATGAACTGAGTGTCTGATTCCAAGGGATTTTCCTCTGCCATTTTCCTCCTAGGATGGACTCTACCAATTTCTGGGTTAGTTTCAACTAGTTCTCCTTCTCCTAATTTGAGCTTTGACCTAGTTATCATTCACCAATCCAGCACAAGCTTGTCTAACCTTAGTAAATCTAAAGCTCTGATACCACTTGATCTGATAATAAGATCTAAGACAATTAATAAGGTATTACAGACTCATGTGCATGGATTTGTTTATGTTATTTTATGCAATGGATTGATAAGATTGCGAAACACACAAACAATGAAGCAGTAAACAAAACATAATAGACAACACATAACACAACAAATTTAATGAGGAGTTCACTCGATACTCCTGGGCTACATCTCCTGGTCCAACCTTCAGTGGGTGGCCTCTCTATTATGTCTTCAAGTAGAGTTTTTACAATAGTGAGCTCAATTGAGCCTCACACACAACAGATGCAACAACAAGAGCGTTGCTTGAACCTCTCAAGACTCTCTGAGTACACAGACTCTCTCAACACTCTCTGTCTTTGTGCCAACTCTGTCTCGGAATTTGCTTGCAATACTGCCTCTCCTAGTTGCTCTCTGTCTATGGCTTTTAAAGCCAAAACTGCGCTGCCTATTCGTTTCAGGTTCTCGGCTCTCAGTCTCCCTGGCCTCTGTTCACTTCGAATCCCTCTTCCACCGTTATACAATCATTGCATAACGCCTAAAGGGGAGGTGGCCGCCTATTCTATAACGTAAGAGTGCCTCAGGCCTCCGGAACTCCTGAAACAACCGCTCTCTGTTTAACACAGTGAAATGTATTTGAAATTGAGAAAATCTGCCAAAACTCTATGTATCAGACTTCAAAAGTCCTTAAATCCACTTATTCTCTTATCGGGTGTGCCTGTAAGTCACCATCGCATATCGAAATGGCCCGTCCCTTGTATTTTGGGAATACATTAAAAACTGCGAAAATGCATTAGAAATGGCTCTCCTCCGGACTTGAAACTATATGTAATAGCCTTAAGGTACGCTTTCAGGTTCGGCTTATCGCATTGGTGCTTTCTCCTTCGCATTTCGTTTAACAAACGAAACTGCGAAAATACATTAAAAATGGTGTTTGACGGATCTCAAGATCCATATATTATGGCTTATAATGTTATCGGGTCTGGTCCATCGGATCGCATATATGCATATGTACATAAACCCCCACTCCTTTGTATTTTCCGATGGCGATTTGGCGATGCAACGTGGGCCGTCGATCTGCGCGCTTGATCGACGGTCCTCGTTGACCTGGCCAGTCGCCATCGCATCTCCTATGAGTTCTCCGCCGATTGCCGTCGCAAGTCTTATGTGGATTCCACCGATATCCGCCGAAGGCCACAGTTGATTGCGATCCGCCTCTCAGATCTGGACCATTGATCGGCCAGATATGACAGCTACTGTGCATTACCTTGTTCTGCCTCCGATACTCTGTCTTTTCACTGATTTCATGGGTTTTTGCCTCCTGATAGTGTTTTTCCCCATTCTGAAAGGTTTTCTCATGCGGTCTTCTTTGGTCTTTGGCATGGTTTTTCGAGTTTTTGAAGACTTACAGAGTGTTCTTGGTTCCATTTGGATCATATGTGGATAACATCTTAACCATGATATCTTTGAGTCATGATTGGCTGTTCCAGGCTAATATTACCGTTCTTAATGGTTCCATGAACACAGACCGGACTTCCTATGCCCGATGAAGAAACTCTCAAATTCACTGCCTTACCATCGCAAAAGTTGTTAGAACAGTTTAATATGAGTCCACTTGAACACCATTTCACCTGTATCCACAATTCTCTAGTTTTACACATGCTTCCAACAATGGTGCACTGCCAAACCAAGTTGCATGTGCCATTAAGATTGCCAGCAGAAACCGTAGTTGTTTCAGGCAATCTACCTGGGGCATCGATAGCCCACCAATCAGTCTTGAGTCTTGACAACTGAGCTTTGTCTACGAGACCATATCATTTAGTCTTACCATGTGATCCAGATTGGTTCTCTATCATGTCAAAAGCAAAACAGTGTATACATGTAATTTCCTACATCATTTTTAACTAGCCAAAGCCTTAAGAAATACAGAGGGGGCACTACAGAGCATTCTGGTCTAGAGTCCTGCCATTTATGTGGGCAGTAGGCATTAGTGCTATGACATTTTTGAACTCTATGCTCAGCTTAAGCCTTTCCTCTTCCTTCTACAAGACATCATTGCTAACCTCTCCATAAATCTTGAAGGAGTCATATCACAGTTGGCTCTTCTTCATCTGTTTCTATGGTCCACTTCACGATACTTGAGCAAGTTTACTGCAGAATCTTCTCCTCATGTTTTGGCCTCACTCATTTAATGCCTTAACATTCTGTATTCAGAATTCATTCATCAGATCCTAGGAAGAAAGTATTGCATGGACCAAATGCTGGTATGGATAGGGTTTACGTTCATCAGAATGTGAACTAGAACATCACTTTCATCTCTCTGGCTATGATCTCATATATTGACTTAATTGATGCATGTGTTTACAATTCTTTATATTGAAAGGTTTTGTTGTATGTTTTGCAGGTAGATACAGCAAGTGACCGTGTTTTTTACATTGTCCAAAAGATTGCTAATGGGACATCCCTAGGAAACCTTGTAGAAAGTGGTTGGCGTATATCTGAAGACGAAGTCAAAGATATTACCATAAAGGTGATAACCAGACATTAACATTCATCATGAATGATACATCTTATCTTAGGGTAAAATTTGTTCAGTTATTTTTTTATAATAATTGTTTGCTTCATTCTCTTTGTTGTTGATTGGGTTTTTTTGTGACGGTTTTACAGGTACTGGAGATTTTGCAGTATTTGGGAAACTTAAGGCCTCCGGTGATTCACAGGGACATTAAGGTGATAATGGCTTAATGCACGCAGATCTAAAAGCTTCTATTCTCAAAGTAGATGTGGTCCCAGAAATGGGACAATTGTATTCTAGTGGCTGTGGGCAAGCTAGTATTGTGTTTTTCTTTCTCTGATCTTTAACTATAATGAATTATGTGATTATGAAAGGATTTGAATTGAAAAGCACTATAATTTCATTTCGGGAAGTGTCAATGAATTGATATTCATATTGGTATGGCTGTCTTGACTCTTTTCCTTGGGGCATGCATAGGTAAATTAACAGGTCCTTACTATTCTTTTTCTTGCAAGATGATTAGGACCATGCCGTGAGTCACTTAAACCATGTTATTGCTACAGGCATGGCGGGTGTGGACCTCCCAGAAGGTAGAAAGAATGTGTTTCTAATTAGTGTAGAGTTCTGTTATCGGAAATGGCTCTCTAGGGGCTATTTCCCCTACATAAATGTTCCAGAATCACGTGCTTGTAAATACCCTTGGAAATGACAATTTATTCTCCAAAATCATAAACATCTGGCGAACCATTGATATGATTTCTTTCACAGCATTGAAAAAGATGCTCATATACAAGTCAAGACAAGTGGCAAGTACACAAGCATAACAAGAGGATTGCCAGAATTGTATGCATGCTGCACTACTTATTTGTATTAGATATATGCATAGGATCACAAAAGTGTAGGATAATGATTATCTTTGACCAATCCTTCACTAAAATATAATAAATTAGGTGAATGATCATTTCGGATCAAGTCACCCAAAACAACAAGAGATAAAGTACAAAACTTTACTAAAGTACTAAATAGATAAAAGGACAACTATAATACATGTTTACACATGTTCAATAGAACAATCCTACCTGCTTAGCAGAAAGCATCGATTTTAGCTGAAGTTGGGTAAACTGCTTCTCAAATGTTCACTGGGAAAACCACTTCGTTTTAGTGAGTAAAATGTCTTGGGGCTCACCAAGTAGTGATCTTACACTAAGTAGTAGAGCAGGTGTGGACATCATGAAGTGTATCTTGAGAAAGAGAAGGCTGAAAATTTGGAATTGTGTGACTGGAACTGATTCTTCAATGTGAGGTGGCTCAGATAGCTTGAGCAGGTTGAGATTTATCATTTATGGTTTACCACATTGTGGATGTGATGTTGAGGTGGAAGGTCCAACTTGAAAGCATTGGGACCAATTTGCAGTGTGATGGTGTAAGACCTATGGTCCTATAATGGATTGGCTTGAGTTTGTGACACCGTTGAATTTTCGAATGTTTGTTTGTTGAAGTGAAATTGAACTTTGTTGTTGAATATCCATGACCCTGGTGCTAGGATAGAATCTTAAAATCTCTGATGCTACCAAACCAAGAATCTCAACAAAGCTACTTTGCATAGTGGAATTTAAATAGCAGTGAATCACACACGCACAAGTATAGACAACTTTTGGCAAAATATTGTACAAATATGTACAACAACTCAATCTTCGTTATATTAAGCCAACTGAATAATACAGCTGTCTAGGGCTCTCATACAAGGGATAATGGCCCTCAATTATCCACAAGTACAAGAATACAAGATACAATGACAATCTTGAATCTTGATGCTGTAGTGCACAATCACAATGTCTATGCCGTATCTCGTCTTGCCGGTCCTTCACTTTTGTTCTGCTCTCTAGCTGCCCCTTAGTCCATTAAGAGACAACACATAGAGACTCCAGGAGGGTTTCCACCTATCATTGTTGCAAGTCACTTCTGCTACAATGAACACGGGCTGATCCAATCTTCTCTTCTAGGGCCAACACATGAGCTCCAATCTGCCAATCTAGAAGATTCTTTCGTCCATCAAAGAGATACACATTAGGCTCCAACAACTTCACCCAATCTTCAGCTGTCAAGCTCTCTTTATGACTGCTTGTCAAGTGCTACTTTGGGCTACCAACATGCTGCCCTCCCTCAATCCAATGACACCCAATCCAACCACTGTAGAATCTGCTCCTAGTTGAGGTTTCTAACCACCCAATTCAACCCCAACAATTGGCTCCCACAGGCTGCAAATTGTCCACACTTGGACACCGCCCAACTAGCATCAACTCAACATAACTTCATCAACAATTACATACCTTCATGGGCTGATGTCTGTCTGCTGTAGTGTAATACTTTAACTGAGGAATTCTTAAGCATACAGTAATTGGGTTTAAAATTTAAAATTTCTGCAGAAGAATACCTGGAAATTGTTTTTGTTGTTGAGATCAATCTGGGTTGTTGCCGCTCCAAATTCACTCTTGTTACCAAAATACCAACTCCTCCTTGCCAAACTGGGCAAAATCTCAGTACCCAGCTCCAAAATACTTCCAATTTGAAGTAATTAGGCCCTTGTGCCCAAAATATTTAAGGACAATTAAGGCTGCTCTAAGTGTAGTTCTTCACTGTAAATTATTCCTTCCTGCACTGCATTCTCCAGGCCAACCTCCCCTTCAAAGGAAAACTCCCTTTTCTTATGTAGGACCCTCATCTGTTTCAGGGCGGTGATTTTTCTCTTCCCCAATTCCTCCAGTGAAGGGTTCAGTGATAAGCTTTGGTTTATGACTGAACAAGCATCCACCACCTGCTTTTATGGTTGACAACGTTCTCTTTTAAACTCTTATAATATTTATAGACCATATATGTTACGTGCCTTATATTGCTTTATATATGTTCTATGGATTTGGTAAAGTTTTTATAGGGTCATGTTATGTTTTATTATTTTTTTATTAATAACTATTTCTTTTAATTTCTTTGAATTTGATTTAATATAAAATTTCATTAATTTAATAATATCAATAATTAATACAATATTTAGTTGACATAACCAATAATATTATAGTTACCCTTTTATTTTGTAAAATACTCAAAATTTACTTTTATTCTGAATAATATGTTAATTATGGTGGTATATATATATATATAGATATAGCAAGTCACCCACCTTAATACGCTTATATATTATGGTGAGTTTGGTTATTTACTTAGTATGTCAATAATTCATTCATTGGACTTTTCATAAATGGTTAGCATATATACTAATGTAGTGCATGCAAGACATGCATATGTAGCTATCATATCAATATGCATGTGTCGTATTTATGCTAATATTCACATTTTGTTTGTAAATTGTAGGTGGGTCATTACATGTAGGTCTGCAGTCTGGTTAGGGCATAATTAAAATCCACATCAGCCCTTCCAATCTTCCACAAAAGCCTCTTTACAGCTGCGGTCTACCTCTTCTTGTAATCTGCTCCCACTTGTTGTTACTTAAGGACTAAACTGCAATGTTTTTAGGCCTTTCAGCCCCTCCAAAATAGGCACGACAGACTTTGGCCTTCTCTACAACTATCAAAAGGAATGTGGCCTACAAACAGAGGTCTGTCCACACTCAAAACATCCCACAAACAACCCAGAACTCAATCATATCAACTTGGCCTTACGTCCTGCTCAGAAATAGGACCTACAAGGAGAAGAACACATCACAAATCGTGCCCAAATTTGCCCTCAAGCCTGCGGCTGCCCTCCTGTAGCATTTCGGCATTATCACAAGTGTCAAACTCACCCAAACAGAGAACTTAAACAAATTCGTCCTCCTTCCCTTGAGCTCGACCTATTTCAGAGAGTAATCTATGAGTTGATGCACACTTGGATATTTTAGAATGAACTCCATCACCTTCTATTTATACACAATAGAAGGGCACAATGAATTTCTTGAAGAGACATGTTTTTTGGACAAGTTCACCTCAAGCCTACATGACTTGTTTGTCCAAAAGCCCACCATTATCTTCAAAACTTCATATCTCACTGTCCACAACTCGGAATTCGACAATCCTTGTTGCGTTGGATTCTTCTCAACGCCCTCTATCATCTCCATACATCACATGTCCAAAATGCTCCATGGTTTTGGCCCAAACATCGATGGGTACAAAACCCCAACCTTGGGTTCCATGCCCACAATGACCTATTATGGTGCTCCAACCTCCAAACCTCAAACCCTAGGGCTATCAAAAATCAACACTCCTTAGTGTGGGAGGTACTTCCAAGACTAGGAAGTAACTCATCATCATCATCACTACTTGCAACACTCGCCTAACTACTGGCGCTCACAATTGCAGAAATCCCTGTAACTTGAACTATGCCTCCCTTGGATGTGTCACTGTCACTGGTTGCATCTTGCTTCTTTGAAGTATAAAACTTCTGGATAACAGAAATATATATATATAAATAATTTATTAATAAAAGAATAGACAAATGATGATGATTTACACTGGGTTGCCTGGCTTATATACCGCCATGGGCACCCTTTGGGAAAGGGCATGATCTTATGATCGTGCCCTTTCAGCTAACTAAACCTAAAATTAAACAATAACCTAAAATTAACTAATTTTTACATAACATTGCCTTCCTCTCGAAAGAATGCTTTGTCCTCAAAGCATAAGTAACGACGGATGTTGTTGAAGAATGATTCATTCTCCCAGAAAACGTCTTCTTCGGGTAAGCCCTTCCACTTGATCAGATATTCTAAGATGATCAAGGTCTCACATTTTAAAAGGTCTTGGATTAATCTCTCAAGTTTCGTTTTTTGGTGATGTGGATATCGGTATGGCTTGATGTTGACAGGGTCTGATCTTGCCTTGACTTCTATTGTATGCTCAATTTCCCTATTAGGCTGCATCTTCATAGGTAGGTCTTGAAATACTTTTTCATGCTTCCGAATCAGATCTTGTATCTCTGGTGATTCTTCTCTGGTCATATTTATCCATGCAACATTGTTTTTTTCGTTTCCATCGAATTTAGGCATCTCGACTTTTGCCCGTTGCTGGCATGTTGCCACTGGTTGAGCGAAAAAAGAGTGTTGATTGGTAAAGTTATTCCAGAGTTGCTTGTTTGTAAAGGCTGTGTTACTTGTTTCTTGGTGGGGTATCGCTGATTTTTTTGGGGTTTCAACTTTGTCATGAGAGTATGTGGACTTAGTTGAATCTGACGAGATGTGTTCTTGATTCTCTTCACCTTCTTTCAGTAGTTGTTCGGGTGTACAATTCGACCTTTTACACAGACTTTTCAGCATTGTTAAGACCTCTTTGATCCCTGCTTCTGTCAGGGCATGGTAATTTTCCATCTTTATTTCTATTCGATTCGTCGTATCTTGAAGATTTTTTATTTTGTCTCCTTGCTCCCCAAGCTTGCCCTCGACTCCATTTAATCTGGTACTGACCTCGTCGTGGTTGTTACCTATCTTTTGCTCTGCATCCAACAACCTTTTTTGAAAATCCGCCATTGTCATTGTCGACATTGAGCGGGTTTGCAGGGGCGTGTATTTATCTGCCAGTTTAAGGGTTTTCCCTCTCTCTCTTTATTTATTTATTTTATCTAAAATAAATTTTATACAATACCTTTTAATAATTAAATTAACTTTTTATATATATATAAAAAACTTATAACTAAATTAAAATTAAAGTTATATGTTATAAAATTTATAATTATATAACTTATATATATTTATATTACATAATATATATATAAAAATAAATTAACCGATATATATATATAATTATATTATAACTTAATTAAGTTATATAATATATATATATATATTTACGATTAAAATTATTGTTATATAACTTATATATATATATATTATAAGTTATATATATATACACCATATATGTATTATTTACGTTATGGTTATGGTTAGTCACGGTTCCGTTGAACCGTCACACTTGATTTCGACGGAGCGTATATCACCGCAGGCCCACGCAAATGAAGAACTAAGGCACGGTTTCGTGGAGCAAAAATTTCTTGGCAACAGATTTATTTATATTATATGCTTTACCACCATTCAGAACAGTGACGTCGTTTCCTTTTGACTGTTTATAAAACTTGAATTTTACCACAGATTTATGATGGATGACTCGGTGTTCACCAGGGTACGATTGTTGCACGAAAATGCGTCTAGCGGACAGGATAAACCTGCAAATGGTAATGGACAGTGCGGAGGATGAGGATGGTTATGTCGAAGACTGCAGACAAGTGCAGAGAATTGTGGACGGGGGTTGGGAGTTACAAAGGACGAACCCAACAGCTGAATGGTTGTGATTTACTAGCGAAGGATGTACAGTAACAGAGACAGCAAAGGGGGAGACAGATGTCAGCGAAAGGAAATTGGGATACGGTAGCAGCGGAATGTGAAGGAGGGCATGTGACAGTGGGGATTAATAACAGGTGGTCTAAGCAGAATGGATAAGCGAGAATCGACCCGCTTTGATACCAGATGAAGTATAAAACTTCTGGATAACAGAAATATATATATATATATAAATAATTTATTAATAAAAGAATAGACAAATGATGATGATTTACACTGGGTTGCCTGGCTTATATACCGCCATGGGCACCCTTTGGGAAAGTGCATGATCTTATGATCGTGCCCTTTCAGCTAACTAAACCTAAAATTAAACAATAACCTAAAATTAACTAATTTTTACATAACATTCTTCTTCTTCTCCTGGAATGTCTTCCACTCTCTCCATGATTCCTTCTTGGCAGTTTTAGGAGCACCCTTGCTCCCCACTGACCACTCGCTCTTCTTGGGCTGCAAAGTCTCCCTTTGAATCTGCGAGCTCCCTCTAGAACTCGACTCCCACTGAGCCTTTGAAACCTGGACCTTCTTCTCTGGAACCTGTACCTGCTCCTCTAAAGCCTGCACCTGCAACTGCTTCTTTGGAACCTGCACTTGGTCCGTCTGCTTCTTCTTCCCATGATCTATAGGCTTGCCTGTCAGCTTGTATAGACCATGCTCTAACTCCAAGCACAATACCTACAGAGCTATAGCCTCTGGGCTTGAGTCTTGCCTTCCCATCCTGGAATAAGACCTCAAATCCCTTCTTCTCGATCATCGGGACAAATATCAGGCTATATATGAGTTCTTATACAAACAGTACATCCTGGACCTGCATCACCCGTCCTGTTCCCATCCTGAATGACACAACTCCTGATCCTCAGATCTCCTTCTGACTCTTGACGCCCAACACCATGTGCAACTTCGAGTTCCATTCCGCTAGAGTCTCGAAAACCTCCTGTGACCCTATCATATGTTTCGACGCACCACTGTCTACGTACCATCCATCCTCATCGATAGTACCCTGCGAGAAATGAGAGACCATGGGAAAGTCCTCCTCCAACCTCCTAGTGAGAGCATCTATCTCAGTAGAGTTGGCAACACTGGTGACCTGCTTCCCTTTCTTCTTCTCGTCATCTCCCGTCTTCTTTTTCATTGGACATCTTGACGAAAAATGACCCAGAAATGGGACAATTGTATTCTAGTAGCTGTGGGAAAGCTAGTATTGTGTTTCTCTTTCTCTGATCTTTAACTATAATGAATTATGTGATTATGAAAGGATTTGAATTGAAAAGCACTATAATTTCATTCCCGGAAGTGTCAATGAATTGATATTCATATTGGTATGGCTGTCTTGACTCTTTTCCTTGGGGCATGCATAGGTAAGTTAACAGGTCCTTACTATTCTTTTTTGTGCAAGATGATTAGGACCATGCCGTGAGTCACTCAAACCATGTTATTGCTATAGGCATGGCTAGTGTGGACCTCCCAGAAGGTAGAAAGAATGTGTTTCTAATTAGTGTAGAGTTTTGTTATCGAAAATGGCTTTCTAGTGGATATTTCCCTTACGTAAATGTTCTAGAATCACATGCTTATAAATACCCTTGGAAATGACAATTTGTTCTCCAAAATCATAAACATCTGGCGAACCATTGATATGATTTCTTTCACAGCATTGAAAAAGATGCTCATATACAAGTCAAGACAAGTGGCAAGTACACAAGCATAACAAGAGGATTGCCAGAATTGTATGCACGCTGCACACTTGTTTATATTAGATATATGCATAGGATCACAAAAGTGTAGGATAATGATTATCTTTGACCAATCCTCCACTAAAATATAATAAATTAGGTGAATGATCATTTCGGATCAAGTCACCCAAAACGACAAGAGATAAAGTACAAAACTTTACTAAAGTACTAAATAGATAAAAGGACAACTATAATACATGTCTACACATGTTCAATAGAACAATCCTCCCTGCTTAGCGGAAAGCATCGATTTTAGCTGAAGTTGGGTAAACTGCTTCTCAAATGTTCACTGGGAAAGCCACTTCGTTTTAGTGAGTAAAATGTCTTGGGGCTCACCAAGTAGTGATCTTACACTAAGTAGAGTAGGTGTGGACATCATGAAGTGTATCTTGAGAAAGAGAAGGCTGAAAATTTGGAATTGTGTGACTGGAACTGATTCTTCAATGTGAGGTGGCTCAGATAGCTTGAGCAGGTTGAGATTTATCATTTATGGTTTACCACATTGTGGATGTGATGTTGAGGTGGAAGGTCCAACTTGAAAGCATTGGAACGATTTGCTGTGTGATGGTGTAAGACCCACAATGGATTGGCTTGAGTTTGTGACACCGTTGAATTTTCGAATGTTTGTTTGTTGAAGTGAAATTGAACTTTGTTGTTGAATATTCATGACCTTGGTGCTAGGATAGAATCTTAAAATCTTTGACGCTACCAAACCAAGAATCTCAACGAAGCTACTTTGCATACCGGAATATAAATAACAATGAATCACACATGCACAAGTATGGACAAATTTTGGCAAAATATGTACAACAACTCAGTCTTCGTTATATTAAGCCAACTGAATAATACAACTGTCTAGGGCTCCCATACAAGGGATAATGGCCCTTAATTATCCACAAGTATAAGAATACAAGATACAATGACAATCTTGATGCTCTAGTGCACAATCACAGCCTCTATGTCATATCTCATCTTGCCAGTCCTTCAGTATTGTTCTGCTCTCTAGCTGCCCCTTAGTCCATTAAGAGACAACACATGGAGACTCTAGGAGGGCTTCCACCTTTCACTGCTGCAAGTTACTTCTGCTACAATGAACACGGGTTGATCCAATTTGCTTTTCTAGGTTGGCCAACACGAGCTCCAATCTGCCAATCTAGAAGCTTCTTTCGTCCATCAAAGTGATACACATCAGGCTCCAACAACTTCACCCAACCTTCAGCGATCAAGCTCTCTTTATGACTGGTTGTCAAGTGCTACTTTGGGCTACCAACATGTTGCCCTCTGTCAATCCAATGGCACCCAATCCAATCACTGTAGAATCTGCTCCTAGTTGAGGTTTCTAACAACCTAATTCAACCCCAACAATTGGCTCCCACAGGCTGCAAATTATCCACACTTGGACACCACCCAACTAGCATCAACTCAACATAACTTCATCAACAATTACATACCTTCATGGGCTGATGTCTCTCTGTCCTCATACTGGAGACCAACCTGCAACCTCGACATTGTAGTGAGCCCTTCACCTACAATGTGTCCAACTCCCTCTTAAGTTGTACTTTGCTGTGCACACTCTGATTCACTATCTCCCAAAGTAGCTCAGACACCTTTGATACCATGTTGAATTTCCACAACCTTGGTGCTAGGATAGAATCTTAAAATATCTGACGCTACCAAACCAAGAATCTCAACAAAGCTACTTTGCACATCAGGATATAAATAACAGTCCATCACACATGCACAAGTATAGACAAATTTTTGCAAAATATTGTACAAATATGTACAACAACCCAATCTTTGTTATATTAAACCAATAGAATAATACGACTCTCTAGGGCTCCCATACAAGGGATAATGGCCCTCAATTATCCACAAGTACTAGAATACAATATACAATGACAACCTCGCTACTCTAGTGCACAATCACAGCTTCTATGTTGTATCTCGTCCTGTTGGTCCTTCGCTTTCGTTCTGCTCTCTAGCTGCCCCTTAGTCCATCAAGAGACAACACATAGAAACTCTAGGAGGGCTGCCATGTTAAATTTTAGGTATGTTAATTTTCAAAGTTAGCTCAATATCTTTTCCAGATTAGCAATCACATCAGCATTAAAGTAAACTACAGATAGAACATAAACATAAATTGCGGAAGACAAGCCAAGACAAGAGGACACAAGATGTGGCGCTAGCCAGGGACAAACCCCAATGTGGGGAAACCCTTGATCAATTCTTCTTATATGTTCTTCAATAGTTCAACAGAGAGAGAGATAGTACGTTTGCAACGGAAGTCAACACTTTGACTTATCTAGATAAGAGCATAGATCATCTCTAAGAAGATGATACATGAGATCAGTTGGAGACATGCTGCTTCAACTGATTCTCCAAGGTGACTCCTTCACCTATTGTTGTGCTGCAGTTTCGGCTTCTGCCCTCCGCGTCAGCTTGCCCGGCTGTTCCGGCAGTTCCGGCTGTTCCTGGTAGTTCCGGCTATTCCCGACAGTTCCGATAGTTCCGACAATTCCGGCTATTCCCGACAGTTTCAACAGTTCTTGGCAGTTCTGGCAATTTCGGCTATTCCCGGCAGTTCCGGCAGTTTCGGCTTTTCCCGGCAGTTCCAGCAGTTCCGACAGTTCCCAGCAGCTCTGACAGTTCTGGATTTTCTCGGCAGTTCCGACAGTTCCCGACAGTTCCGTCAGTTCCGGCTTTCGCCCTCTGGATTAGGGTAGTGTTATCCCTTCGGATCTCTCCTCCTACTAAAACCCAAAGGCAAGTAGAGAGGAAGAGATCCCAAGTGTGTTGAAATGACTTGAAGGCCACCTCTATTTATACTAAAACGTTGAGCACAAGTGGGGTTTATTTGGTTGCTGGCCGACCTTGATGAATTGTCCTATAATACAAATAAATTCATATCTCCATGAATACTTATTAGAAGCGGATGATCTTTAGATCAATCTACATCTCTCGATGAAAGGGATCCAAGAAAAATATCAACTTCCATTAATAAGATGACTGACATGGAGTTTGGCCCTAGTTGCCAATTTTAACACTCCCTCTCAACTAAGGAGAACTCCATCCACTGATCCATATGTCCGACTGTACTATCTCTGCCATCAGTGCCCTGCACTGCGCTGCTCTGCTGAACCATGAAGAAGAAAAATTGATCGAGAATGTCTCATACCATTCTCTACTGACCCGAAGTCAGTTTCATCTAAAGAGAGTGTGTCACAACACTCTTATTGGCCCGAAGTCAGCTTTATTGATCCCAGATCAATATCACAAGAGAGTGTCTCAAACCACTCATACTGATCCCAGATCAATGGAGGTCATCCTAGCATAGGGAGTGCGGTAGATACATCGATGCGTCAATCGATAGTACTACTATGGTCCCTAATCCCATTTCCCTGCTCATTGATCAGATGAGAGGTACTTCCCATGAGTCCCAGACTGCATGGGTAGGATGCCTCGACAAGAGAACTAATGATCCTGTCCACAAGAGAACGAATCACCCCGCCCCACAGTCGCCACAAGAGAACTAATCATCCCGGCCCGTAGGAGAACTAATCATCTTGTTTCACAATTGCCATGGGGTATCACAAGGGAAGTTGAACCTTTCATGCTGTACATAGCGCACCACCAGGGGAGGGTGTGTCGCCCTGTGGTCGTATGTTGCTCTAGTAAGTACCCCAAGCCCCCTAGAGCTCCCAAAGCTCAATGCATGCAACATGCAGGACTCTTATAAGAAGGTATCTCAACGACTCCAATTCGTTCAGGAAAGTCATAGATTTGACCTTTCCTAGGGGCTTTGACAAAATGTCTGTGACCTGTACATCAGTCTCAATGCGATGGAGCCTCCTCGCTCATCGACTTACCATATCCCAGATAAGGCAGTATCTAATGTCTATCTGCTGGAGCAATCATCGAATATGAGATTCCTCAATAATCAAATCCCCCTTCTGGTTGTCACAGAGAATCACAGTGGTATTCATCATATGTACAAACAACTCACTTAAGAGCTTCTGCAACCATGCAGCTTAACACGAGATCATAGTTGTAGCTATGTATTTGGTCTCGGCGGTGCTTATAGCAACTAACTTCTGCTTCCTGCTCATCCATGATATTGAAGCATAATCCAATGAGAACCAGCATTGAGAAGTGCTCTAGTGATCCTCCACATTGCCTGCCTAGTCAGCGTTCAAATAATCATGCAGCTTGATATTTGCGGCAGTGTATCTCAATCCATGAGAGATTGTGCCCCAAAGATATCTCAGAAGACTCTTGGCACCAATCCAGTGAGGCTCAACCAAATATGAACTCACCATGCTAATTGCAAAACATATGTCCGGACAGAAGTTCACCAAGAACATCAGTGCAAATGAGTTTATCAAACTCAGAGGCATTTCCCAAATCTAGGCCGGCATCACCACCATATAACTTTTGAAAGTTAAGATCCTCGAGGTAGTCACGGGCTTGCAGTTTACCATTCCATATCTGGAATTCAACTCCCTCTTACTTCTGCAAATGAGAGGGTCTGCACCTGTCAGAAATAGGTAGTTTCTCAGAAGGTGCCAGTATGAGAGGTCTATCATCCACCACCTTCAAACAATGGTTTGGATCGGCTTCACTTTTAGTGAATCTCAGCTTCATCAGACAATCATCAATCCTCTCATATTAGGTCCGGGGTGTTTTGCTTCAAGCCATAGAGGGTTTTCTTTCACCTGTATACATGATATTCCCAATCATGAATCTCAAACCCCTCGGGTTGTTCCAAATCTGTGGACTTGCTACATGAGGGGAATGATCCCCTTGTAAGATTTTCATTGGGTACATATTGGACATGTACCTTCATGCTGTTCTTGAATTCAGGCATCCCTGTCACCATTTGAATCACATCGGGTAGGGTCCCATAATAAGTAGACCTTCGGTGCTATAGATGAGATATGTCAATTAACATGATCCCCAATGGACCATCCTGCAACTTGATACAAATTGCCAACCCTGAACCCATGAGAAAAAGCATCTTTGAAAATTCTATTTTTTAACACGTACCTTTTTATCGATGAATGCCACCCTGAAACCTTTGACTTCCATTTCCGAGATGGACACCAGGTTCTTCTTGCGGTTAGGTACATAAAACAGATTCTTGTAAATGAATAGAGTTACCCTCATTCAATTGAGGGGTAACATTCCCTACATCCTTTCCGGGATAGGTGGCATCGACTCCAAGTATAATCCCACTGTTGTTTCCGTCTCTACCAAATTCGAGAGAGCACCCTTCTATCTGATGAGGTGCCTTGAAGCACTATGATCAATAAGCCAGATTCCGAAAGAATTTGAAGGAGAGGGCCAATACAAGATAACGCT
This sequence comes from Pinus taeda, assembly GCA_000404065.3. Classification (NCBI taxonomy): domain Eukaryota; kingdom Viridiplantae; phylum Streptophyta; class Pinopsida; order Pinales; family Pinaceae; genus Pinus; species Pinus taeda. The sequence goes on from APFE030340249.1 coordinate 132,124, forward strand.
TCTTTATCTTATCAGAAACAACATTTGATTCTTCATACCTGGGGTTCCTTGCTTT
>APFE030340261.1:0-36830 GCA_000404065.3 Pinus taeda
AAACTACTCAATGTAAAATTCATTTATCCAATTTCAGATAGCCGATGGGTTTCTCCTTTGGTTATAGTACCTAAAAGGAATGGTAAATGGAGGGTATGCATTGATTATAGGGAATTGAATAAAGAGACTTTAAAGGATCACTTTCCTTTACCCTTTATCGATCAGGTATTAGATACTTTAGCAAGAAAAAAGTACTTTTTGTTTCTGGATGGTTTTAGTGGCTACAATCAGATTCAGGTGGCACCTGAAGATTAAGATAAGACCACATTCATCTGTCCATGGGGAACTTTTCTTACCGAGTGCTTCCTTTTGGATTATGTAATGCACCCGCAACATTTCAAAGGGCAGTACTAGGAACCTTTTTTGATCTAATCCATGCTTGTGTAGAGGTCTATATGGATGATTTTACAGTTTATGGTGATTCATTTGAAGAGGCATTAGAGAATTTGGAAAAGGTCCTTATCAGATGTAAAGAAACAAATCTTTCATTGAATCATGAAAAATGCTTTATGATGTTTACTGAAGGGATTGTTTTAGGACATCATATTTCAGGGGATTGAATTAAAGTTGATAAATCAAAAGTTGAAGTCATCTCCAAGTTGCCTATTCCAACTTGTCAAAAAGATGTTAGAAGTTTTCTAGGATTTACTAGGTATTATAGAAGATTTATAGAAAACTTCACCAAAACAGCATCTCCCACTCTTCAAATTACTTACAAAAGACTGTGAATTCAAATGGGATCCTAATTGTCAATCTGCATTTGAAACTTTGAAAACAAGAATATCTGAAGCACCCATTTTGAGAGGGAAAAATTGGAAACTTCCTTTCCATATTTCTACAGATGCTTCAGACACAGCTCTAGGAGCTGTGTTGGGTCAAAAGGATTTAGTTCCTTATGCCATTTACTATACCAGTAAAAATTTGACTCACACTGAGTTGAACTATACTGTGACTGAAAAAGAGTTTTTAGTTGTTGTTCATGCAATCAATAAATTTAGACATTATATAACAGGCTATGAAACTTTTGTCCATATTGATCATTCTGCGATTAGATATCTAATGAACAAACCTGTTACTAATGGCAGAGTTACAAGATGGCTCTTACTTTTATAGGAATTCAATATTATTGTGTTGGATAGACCAGGAAAACAAAATACATTAGCTGATTTCTTGTCTAGGATCCAAAATACTAAAGAAGATTCTCCTGTAGAGGATAAGTTTCCAGATGAATATTTATTTGCAGTAACTACTAAGACTCCTTGGTATGCAGATATTGTCAACTATTTGGTTACCGGGAAACTTCCTCCACATCTATTTCCTGGTGAAAAAAGAAAAATTGTTCAGGAGAGTTCAAAATATTCATGGATTTCTAACGAATTGTTTAAAACAGGGCCAGATTGTGTGATTAGAAGATGTGTTCGGGAAGATGAAATGCCTGACATCCTCAAGGCATGTCATGATGAGCCATGCAGTGGACATTTTGCTGACAAAAGGATGGCCTATAAAATCCTTTTAGGATATTATTGGCCTTCCCTCTTTAAGGACACAAAATAATATGTCAAAAGGTGTAACAGCGGCCAAAGAGTAGGGAAACTGCCTCTTTCAAATGAAATGCCATTACAACCACAAGTACTCATTGAACCCTTTGAAAAATGGGCTTTATATTTCATTAGACCCATTAATCCACCATCTAAGCAAAAGAAGTATATATTGGTATGCACTGATTATGTCACTAAATGGGTAGAAGCCAAAGCGTTACTTTCTGCTACTGAAAATTTAGTTGTTAACTTTCTTTGTGAGGATACTTTTACTCGCTTTGGTGTCCCAAGAAAAATTGTGACAGATCAGGGAAGTCAATTTACATCCAACATGATGGAGAAGCTAATGGAAGAATACAAGATCAAGCACAGAAAATCTACTCCTTACCATCTGCAAGCAAATGGCCAAGTGGAGTCTACAAACAAAGTCATCGAAAGTATCATCACCAAGACTGTTCATCTACACAGAAGAGATTGGGCTGAAAGATTTCCTGAAGCCTTATGGGCCTATAGAACTACATGGAGGAACACAACAGGACATTCTCCTTATGAACTATGGGAAAGAAGTCCTGCTCCCCATTGAGTTTCAGGTTAAAACTTTCAAGATGGCAGTTCAGTTAGGGATGGACCTATCAGAAGCCCAAAAACACATAATGGAGCAGTTGAATGAACTAGATGAGATTAGACAAGAAGCAATCCTAAGAACTGATCTAGTTCAACATCAAAGAGCTAAGTGGCATGACAGATATATCAAAGAGAAAAAGTTTCAAGAGGGAGATTGGGCATTACTATTTGATTCCAAGTTTAAAGACTTCAAAGGAAAACTTCAGACTCATTGGCTTGGGCCATGTGAGATCAACAAAGTCTATAAAAATGGAGCGGTAAGAATCAAGACCATTGATGAATTTCAAACTCCTCTTATTGTGAATGGCCACAGATTAAAGATTTATCATAAGCCACTCTCAAAAGAAGAATTTGTCAAAATGTTTCAAGAGAATTCTACAATAAGGTTGGTGAAGAAGAATCCTTCTTCCCCACCAACCTAGCCTTTGTTCTTTTCTGTTGAAAAATAAATAAATAAAAATAAATAAATAAATAAATTTGTATAAGCCAGAAAACCAATCTCTGATTGGCAGTCTTATACAGAAAATATAGAGTGAAAATCAGGGACACCTGAGACTATATTTTCCAAAAAAATCTTTCTTTCCTTCTCATTTCCATTTCACTCCACTCACTTCATCCCACTCCATTTCATTTCCATTTTCACTCCACTCACTTCATTTCACTCCATCTCATCCATTTCATTTCATCAATAAAAGTTTTTTTTTCCATGATCATTTCCATTCAGATAGTTATTTTCTAACTATCTCCATTCAGCTAAGTGGTTGATGTGCCAAGTTTCCGCAGCTGGAATCAGTTTCCGCAGTCAGAAGCAGTTTCCACAGCACCACCCTATTTTTCAAATTTACAGTCAAGATGTTAGTGCAATAAAAATGAAAATGCAGGTATGATTAAGCATATGCTATGAAGACATGTACATGGAGCACCTACAAACATCAATAAGAAGCAATTGATTAAGGGCTAATGGACAACAAAAGACAAGGATTCCAAGGTATGGGCAAAAATTTCTTTCAAATAGCAATTAAAGGCACAATTTTGCATAGTTATTGAACCTTAAAGCTCACTATGTGCGATGATTACTACGATAGCTCCATTACCATTCCACGACCTTACTCCATAAACCATACATTTACTCCCTAAACGATCTCATGATTATTTTTTGGGTTTAACTTATAGATGACTGCACTTCACTTGTACTCATGAGATGTGACCTATGTAAATACGACTCCTCTCCACCATACTTTGTGCAACCATTTTATCAACGTGTAACGTCTCTCACGCAGTCGTTCAGTTCAAAAATTTTGACTCCACTTCACTTGTGTTAAAGTTGCACCTCGTTAGCATACGTCTCCATTTCATTTTGTGAACTCATCTCGGCTACTCATCCTCTGTTTCCGCTTACAGTTCCTGAACACCCCCGTTACCCATATCCATATTCCATTTTCAACCATTGTTCTTCCACAAACCTTGCAACATAGCTGTCTTACCTCTGTTAAAACCCTCATACGCAGTTGAATTCCAGATTGAATTTTAAACAGAGGAAAAGATGGGACGGTTACTGAGGGCAGAGCCGGAAGGGCTTAAGTTTTTAGAAGGGTACCCTCAGGCAAAATAATTGTTGAAGAAAGCTAAATGGCTCCGTTTCATTCAGAAATTTAAGGGCCATAATAAGTAACGAAAGCCTTTGCAAGGTCTTTCAATGACCAGGTGGTGGAGATTGGAAACCTAAAGTTCACGGTCACTGAAGCCTCAACTGCAACTACTACAGATTTGCCCTAGGAAGGTGAGCGTTGGTTTAAAAACAAAATTTTGGACGAGCAGGCATGGAGAATTATATTGCGTAACCCAGGTATGGACATTACTGTATTCACAAGAGGGATTCATGTTCATGCATTAAAAGAAGAATGGGCCAGCTTACTATTAATCATTCAAAAGTTTATCACTTGTGAAGGCCGATTTGGGACGATGTACATGTATCATACTAGGCTATTGATGAACTTTTTAGAGAAATAAACTCTTAATCTTCCCTATTTCTTATTGTTGAGTTTGAAAAAGATGAGCACCACAGTCCAAAAGAACATAGGGGACATAGAACCTCATTTATATCATCATGGACTCGTGAGGATTCTAGTTGAAGATCAATTGAAGAAAAACAAAGATACTTGGGAATGGTTTCTAGTGAGAAACTATTTTCAAGAGAAATCTGAGGCACCTGGAAGCAGTACACCAAAGGCACTGAGAAGGAGTAGGAGAAAAGGAAAAAGTGCCATAATCCAAGACTCTCCTATTGGTAAAACTAAAGAAATTGGTCAAAAAGAGAAGGAGGAAAGAACTAAGTACAGAAAGCAGAGAAAATTGAAGGGAAAAAGGAACTTAGAAGATGTTTACCAATCACCAGAACCATCCGTAGAGGAAGACTATCAAGTGTTATCTGAGAGACTAGTGCATCTTCAAAAGCAAGCTACCACAGCTAAGAAGGAAGAAAAATGAAAACAAATTATGGAAGAAGAAAGTACTAGCCCACAGTACTTAAGAAGAAGCAGTAGACTCAAAGGAAAGTGGAGGAAAACACAAGTAAAAGGACCCCACTTCATTGACTTGGGTGGGGAAACACCTGAGAAACCTCGAGCTGGCCATAGTCCACCTCATCTTCTGCCAAATATTGAAGCCAACCCTTCAGATGTTGATGTAAACCCTTCTCGGCCAGAACTAGAAGATAGTCCTCCTCCTCAACAAGACTTTGAAGCCAGCCCAAGGAAAACACCTGAAATCGATCCAAAACAGTAAGAGGTATATGATTACCTCGAATCTTTAGAGAAGACGGCTGCAAGCCTAAGCACACCATCCATTCTGCCTCACATAACACAAGATGCACAAGTTCAATCTTTGAAACAAGAAGTGTTTGAATTGGAGGTTTTAAACAACCACATTAAACAAGAAAATGAGGCATTAAAGGAGCAAAGCAAAGTGGACAAAATTATTCATGATAATACTATGTTACATATGGGTCTGTTGCAGAAAAGGAACAAGAAACTAAAGAAGAAGTGTAGAAAGTTGAGCAGGGAATTAATCAATCTCAAGTTAAGAGGTTTGATAAGGAAACCCAGGATGGTGGTAGCACCAAGAAAGAAGAGGAGAGGACTGGATGTACTAGCAGAGGCTTCAGAATACATAGACTAAAGGGAGATGACTAAAATTTTGGTTGCATGTGGACATGCAACACCTTCACAGTGGGGGTATGTTGAGTCCCAAACTTACATCTTTCCTACATACCTTTTTAGCCTTTTTCTCCAGTTACCTGAACCTCCAAGCTATCAAATCATTGCATATTAGTTTAAAAAGAGCATATAAATGGTTTCCTAACTATGTTTTGTGATTGTTGTTTGATTTAGATTTTTGCTCAGTCAGCTGCGGAATCTTGTCACTTTCCGCAACCAGAATCAGTTTCCGCAGCCTTTTTGTTAAAGTCTATGCTATAGGTGTCTACTGAAGAATCCGGCCACATGGGCAAGCTACAAATGATGTGGACATGGAACGTGTCCCCTTGGTTCAGTCGAATCACTCACAGAAGCCCGCAGTCAAAGCTAGTCAAAGGTGGTCAACACTAGGAGTTTTGCGGTGGCAGGACTCTGTTTTTCATCGCGAGGAGGATTGCGTGGCAAGATCCTGAGATTTAGGAGGTGTGCTAACACCTGGGGACTGCCCATGAACCGAATCCAACAAACCACCCTCCTTGGATTTATTTCCCACGGCTACCATGCTGCTAGATTTCCGAATATGGTCTTTTACGTGTTTGTCTACCAGTGCAGACCTTAGGAATTAGTTATGTATTTCCTACTATAAATAAAGCATCTTCGTATGCGTATAGGCTAGCTGATGATATGTAATCTTGACTGTTTTGCGAGTCATCTTGCCGTGACTTAGTTTTTATTTTATGACTGTATTGCAATATATGAGAAGACACTGCTTTTGAGTTCAAATCCGTGATTGATTTCTAATTGGCCAAGGTTGCAGAGGGCCCCTGTACACCAAGGTCCTGTAGTTACTGTATAGCTTCATGTTTTCTTCATTTACACTCTTGATTCCATAGATGTTTGTTGTATATATTACATTGCTTATGGTATTTATGTTGTTTGTTGTCCATAGCTTCTTTTATGCTTTCAATTAACTGTCAACTGATCAATGTTTTCATTTCAGGTTCTAATAGAAAGCCCGGGCAAGTGCATATAGCTTTTTGATGACTAATGACATGATGGAATTATCTTGTCCTTCTACTGATTTGTTTTCTTAGTTCTATTTCCAGCACTGTTTATTTCTTTCAATTTTGCTTTGTTCATTTACTTTTCTGCAAGATAGATATTAGACTATTCATATCATTTTTCAATTACCTCCTATAGCCAGAGTGAGTCGAATGGTGAGGGATTTAGTGTGAATGTATAGTTTGATACTAGTTTATTTACTTTTGCAAGTTAGTGATTAGATTACTCATATCATTCTCGGTTACCTCCTATAGCCAGAGTGAGTTGAATGGTGAGGGATTGTAGGATGAATGTGTAGCTTGATCTTAGTTTTATTTTATGCAATTTAGATATCAGATTACTCAATTTGTTTATGATTACCTTCTATAGCCAGAGCGAGTCGAATGGTGAGGGGTCAAAAATGAGTTGATGTGATATGATTTAGTTTACTTTGCTTACAATTTTTGAATTGCTTTGAGTTCAGTCTTTTCCTTTTTTATATAGCAGCAAGGATACTGGGTTTCATAGTCACTATTTCACTAATTTGTTTAATTAGAATCTAGGCACATCTTGATTTCATCATTGTAAGTTTGAAAACCTTTTGAACATTTTGAAGTTTGGAAATTATTTTAAAGGCCACCATTGCCTTGAATACTTTTATCCATACTTGATTATTAGAATTACCATCTCACATTAGGGAATCAACAAGAAGATAAATCCAAAAACAAATCAAAAACTAAAAACGACAAAGAAATAAGAAAATGGTTATCTTGCATATATAGTGCACTTCACTTCAGCAATTTACGACTCCCGGATTGACAATCTATATAGCAATTTAGGACACACTAAATTGACCAAAAAGGAACCCACCATGATCCAAAGATGGCCAATCTTGGTACAAGTTACATAGTGTGGCAACAACCAATTATTGACCACTTGATCGAACAATACCGAGATGGGTCTGCATGAGTAGATGATGACCTGAGTACCCATTGCATGCGAGAAATCCCACATGAGATTCCAGGTAAAGGAGGAGACAAGCCATTTCAGAAAAGAATAGGTAACACATGTTGTTTATTCACCTTTTTCCAAAAATATTGCCTAACATTTTAAGTGTTTGGATTACTTGCAAAGTTTTTCATCATACTTGGTTTTCTAATTAGATCCTGCACATAAGAAATATGGGAAGATTCGCTTACGCATTGACTTCATAAACTTAAACCCTTCCCAGAATAAAAAAAACTACCTCATGCCATCATCCAAGCCCATGTTGCACACAATACCTGAAACAATGGTGTTGTCTTCACATGTAGGTCTTCTGGAATGCCACCAGGTTCCGGTACCGGAGCCCGGTGGACCGGCACTGGTCCACAAGAAACTTGGCTCACACACATATTATTTGCAATCACTTGATGGGAGGATTAAAAATATTCATGTCAACGGCCAAGTCCTTGAACACTAGTTTCAATAGGTCAAGCTACGCCCGTGCCATGTACATAGTCTACTTGTTGCTTATTGTTTCATTTGGTTTGTTTTGCTTATTATCTTTTCTTTTGCTTTGTTTGATTCTACTTACTATTTTTTTTCACATTCATTTTGTTTGTTTGATATATTACTATTTTTGTTTCCATAAATAAGTGCTGCCAACTACTACATTCTGGCTTTTGAATAGAGTATGTGGCTAAAATTTGAAGAGACTTGTGACGCTGCAGCACTTGGCCTGTCTTATGTCCATTTTCCTTGTGCTTGGTTACAACCTTTGGCCGATGAAGTCCTGATGGAATATATAAACTATCTGTAAGGGAAACTTTGGTCCAACTGTGAATCTGTGTCCACACTGGGAAGCCCCATGCATGTACTCAGCTTTCTACTCTGTGTGTTTAAGCTAATCCAACTAGTAGAAATGGAGAAGGGGAAAAATCTAAATGAGCAATCCTACGTCAGAGTTCTTACATGCTTCTCTAAAGGAACAACCCCTTATGCTCTCAATAAGTCAGGATCCCTCTTCTACCCCAAAAATAAATAAGTTCATATGCACAGTTCTCTTAAAAAATACAAAGGTGAAAGAAGAGAAAGGCATCTTGCATAGAGAGGTAAATCATGCAACTCCACCAGGGTACTGACCAGGCTTGCTAGTAGTGGAGCAATGTGTATGTTCCTGCGTGACTCCATCGGGGTACTTTCCAGGCCTGTTGGAAGCAAAGCAACACCAAATATGAAAACTTATACTCTAAAAATATTCAACTCGTGAACTAAACTACCCTTCCCAGATTTGAAACAATGAGATCTAAGCTGAAGTTTTGATTTCTTTTTACTGAGTTGGCAAAGGGTGAACCATGCATGTCCATGAGGTAGGTGGGGAAACTGAAGTAACCTGCACAATGATTCAATACTCCCCAAAAGACCAATGCCATGTGCTAGCAATGAACCAAAACAGAGAAGCTGGAGTTCTACTAGTGTTTCACCAAGTGTTGTAGCGGCTACAACCACCCTTCAAAATTTTGGCATGCACCAATTTCGGAGCCTCCCCTGAAGAGTTTCACTTGATGATTGCACACACTCGGGTTCACTCCGTGAGCTCATGTGAGTCTTTACATTCACCTTGCTTTTTCATTACATCCAAGTCTCTGCATGTTGGTGTCCAAGTCATGCTTGCGACCGTGTTCTATTTATGCTCAAAGTCTTTGCTTCGTAGTATTTGTTGTGTTCGCCATGAAATTATATGTCGCACTCACACACAAAGTCACATTTACTGTCGTGCAAGTGTCGTCTCAATCATAAATGATCAATCATGAGTGTCATGCTTGTCACTTGCACCATCAATCAGCCATGTTGAACATGTGTATCTGGATGGTTTGGTCGTTTCATCGTCAAGTAATGCGAGTGTGTGTTCGTATGATTACATATGCATCTTTCAACTGTTCACACACTTAGTCATTTTTTCTCAAGTTCTGACGACCAGATTCCTCACTAACAGTTGTACCATCACCCTACTTTCGACTCAATCGACTGTCAACTAGAACAGTGCAGAAGCACCAAGCTAGTCCTTCCTACCTGCAAGCAATCTCAATCAACTCTCATGTTGGCCTCCTGGAGATTCAGACCCAACAGTCACCTTAGGACTGACTTCCCTCAAAATTTGCATAGAGGCCATTAACCTCACCTATTCAACTGACTGAGGAAATTTCCCAGACAGGCAGGATAGACACCAAGTGCCCATCCCTATCTCCTTTAGAAAATTGCGCAGTTTTCCTAGTCAGTCATCCGGACAGTCGATCGACTGTTCATCTCAAAATTTACACAGTGCTCATGAGCATGTATTTTATTTCCCATCAGTAGCTTAGCTCATAAATTGCACAGAGATGATCAGCAGGCAAGCCTCCTAGCCTCAATTTAGTTTTCCCAGCCAACAACTCCTAGCAGTAGATTACCTGTTCCCTCCAGGAATTGCACAGTTTCTACTGCTAGTGACTAAGTAGCCAATTTCCAGTTCCCTCTGGGAATTACGGAGTTTTGGCTACTAGTGACCCTAGCAACCAACTTGAAGTTCTCTCTTGGAATTGCATAGTTTTGGCTGCCAGTGACCTAGCAGCCAACTGGCAATTCCCTCTAGAAATTGTACAGTTCTGACTGCCAGTCTCCCGAGTAGTGCCCCCAAAAAAAATGCGCAATCCATGCCTACTGACCCTTCATGTAGCCCAACCCGTTCCTCTGGAAAATTATAAAAATCTGGCTGCTAAGACCCTGTTGATTTTTCATTCTGGAAAATGCACAAAGCATGCCTGCCTTGCCCTCCTATAGCTCGAACCGTCCCTCCCAAAATTTGTGCCATTTTTCCTCCTAGTCAAGCTAGACCTTACAGATAGTCACGGTCAAATTAGATCATTTATATCCATCCGTCAGTGACTCTTGCGCAGTTTTCATCAGCAGTTACCCTGAGCCATCATCCTGCATCACATCCCTGTTGCCTCTCCCGGTCACCTGCATCCGAATGATCATGTGTCATGGTAGACTAGGAGGTTTTGGATTTGATGTCGTCTCGTCATGAGTGATTGTAGGTACAAGTAAACCAACAAACATGTCAAGATGACGAATGGTATGAATGAAGGGAGCACATGTAGATGGATAGGTTCACCAACAGATGAACAAACCAAGCATGCAACACGGATGAACACGACAAACATGCACCTTTGCGAACAAGTGAGCCTGTCAAGCCTTCCAGCATGAAAGCAAGGAACAACATGCTAAAGCTTCATCAAGTGAACCAAGGACCATCGAAGACTCTGCACACTTTGCCATGTGGAGGTGAAGGTATGGTACACCATGAAGACATCCATCACTCAGTAGCACTGTAGATTGACATCCAGTCCAATAGCAACACGAATGTATGAGCATTGTCATGTCAAGTCATGTCAAGTCAAGTCATGAGTCATGTTGCCCATATCTCCACTATGGGCTTGTTGTCAGTCAATGTGATGTAACGTGGAAGTCCAAGAGACCCACTTGTTGAACATAGAGTCATGTAAGTCGAAAAGTCATGGAAGTCGAATGGTCATGAGGGTAGTCAAATAGCCACAAGAGTCAATTTCACCCTTGGCTATAAATACCCCCCTCATTTGTACATGAGAGGACTTTTCACCTCAGCTCCTCCCACATAGCCAAGAGACTTTGTAATCTTTTCTTTGAGGAGTAAGTACTGGCTCCAATGCCTTGCTGACGGGGTTAGTGATGTATGGTGTAATGATGTGTCTTAGAACTTTCGCTTAATTCAGACACCTATTAACAAGCCAGCACATTTTCACACATGTATTGTATTTGTTGTAAGACTAATCCTTAACACTTGTAATGCATGTTGATTTAGCCTATGTTCTACATCTGAATAGATTCATTTGTTGTAATGCATAATCTATTAATGGAAATGTGTTGTATATGTTGTTAATGCTGTCATGTCCATGTCGACTGCTCTACCGGACATCAGACAGACCTTTCACATGATCCTTGCTGTAATAATCATTGCACTTGTTTGGACTGATCCATGAGTGATGTACGTGTTATCTTGCCTTGTATGTTGTGACTGTCGCATCTGAGTGGACTGCTTTGCTGAAAGCTATGTATGTCCTTGTGTTGTTTGTTTCTAGCCAAGTTGGGACTGATCCCTTTCAACCTGGAACTCACCTTCACCTTCTTCCCCTCATAGTGAAAGAACCATTGACACAAGTACACTTACACTCACCACGCACGCAAACCTCACTTCTCGAAGACAAAGCGAACCATTCTCCTATCTTGACAAGCAAGAGTTGACGTAAATCCTTAAGATAATGGTAATCGAGCCATCATACCGGATGGGACTCCCACACCAAACGGTGTGAGGTTTAGTTGGGACTTCATACCAGGGTGATCCCCTGAATGTTGGCGTGTCCAGCACTGTCAACATGTTCTCACGGCTCAAACAAAAATTCATGGATATAAACCGAAATGTAAACCTCCTCTTGACGGCCCTAAGTATTAAGTTGGGGATATTTGGAGAAGATGGGGGTTCAAATGCAAAGGAAAAATCAGAAGGGGAATCTGGAGATTAGGAAGACACAGAGAACAAGCTGAAGAAAGAACCAAGAAAATTTCAACCGAGTTCGAGTGTCGTGAATCAATCCCTGTTCAAAATGGAAGAAAAAATTGATATCAAGCCTTACCACGATGAGATAAATGCTTTTAAGTTGAACCACTGGTTGCAATAACTGGAAGTTTATTTCAACATCCATTAGATTGAGGAAGGGAAAAAGATCTCATTTGAGTGGTTGAAATTAGAGGGACATGCATTGACTTGGTGGAAGAGCCACATGGAAACCCTGAGGTTGGAGGGAGAAGCTTAAGTGACTATGTGGCAATATTTCAAAACCCTCACTAGATCATAGTTTTATCCCATAGGGTACCTGGAGGACCAGTGGATTCGATGGCATTACTTCAGGCAAAAGTCGGGCCAAAGCATGTGGGGGTACACCACGAAATTCAGGAAGATGGCTATAATGTTGGGTATCTCTCCAAAGAACCCAGATGTACTCCTCAAGTATTTGGGGATTATTCATGGCCATCTGTGTGAGAAAGTGATGTTGTTCAAACCTAAATCAGTGGATGAGGATTATGTACAGGTACAATACCTGGAAAACATAGACCTAAAAAGATCGCAATCAAGTGAATCGAAGCAAAAGGAGAAACATGAAGCTTTGAAGGAGGGGAAGAAGAAGTAAAAAGTGGGGAAGATAGAAAACAATGACCACAACACACCAGTGCAAATATCCTAGCAACCACTGCAACATTGATGTCCATATAGAGGAGAAGTGTTGGAAGTTGGATCCAGAGCTAAACCTAAAGAACAAGAAGAAAGATAATAATAAGAAGAATCTCATGACTACATATTTGAACAACCAAGTTGAAAGAAACTCGTACATGGATGAGAATATAGTTTGCATGTCAGTGCAGAAGGAGGTGAAATCGAGTAGCCTTTAGCAACAGGAAGAGAAAGAAATGACCAAACTCTTACATATAAAGATAGAGGTCAAGAAGACAAAGATTGATGCTTTGTTTGACTTAGGATTGTAGGGGAATCTCATTGGAGCTAAGTTGGTCAAGAAGTTGGGGCTAGAAGTTCGTGGTCATCCAAACCCATATCCACTGGGATGGGTAAATAAGGATGTAGAGCTGTAGGTAACAAAGTAGTGTAAAATTAGATTTGAGATCAGTGTCAATTTTATTGATGAAGTAGATGTAGATGTGGTTCCCCTTGATGTATGTGGAGTCTTTTTTAGGATTCCATACATGTACATGTGAGATGCAACATTCATGATGAGAGCCAATTAGTACTAGCTCATCAAGGATGGAAAATCATTCATCATCAAGGTGCACAAAGGAAAGTAAAAATATCACTAGTAAGTTTCAACCAAGCCAATAAATTGATCAATTCCAGCTAGAAGTATGTTTTATTGTTTTTAAGAGAAATTTAGTCTGAAGAGGAGTCAATAAGAGGCAAGGAATCCTTGGACGGGTGTACTAAGAAACAAAAACAACAATTGGAAGATTTTTTACAGGCATAAAAGGATGTGTTCTCAAAGCCTAAAGGTTTACAACCTAAGAGAGAAGTGGAGCATGAGATCTAGCTATTGTCGCACTCCCCGTTGCCAAATATTGGGTTGTACATGTAGTCTATTATAGAAGTAAGTGAGGTGAAGAAATAATTGCAATAGCTGTAGGAATAGGGTGTCATTTGACCGAGTACGTCTCCATGTGGATCACCCATCATCACTATGCCAAAGAGGGATGCGACTTGGCAGATGTGTATATAATACAGGGCATTGAAAAAAAGTATGCTCAAGAACAGACACCCCCTGCCTAGGATAGACAATATGCTAGATCTTTTGTAGCAAGAAAAGTACTTCACCAAGCTGTGCTTGAAGTTTGGATATCATCAGGTTTGATTCAAAGACGAAGATACATGGAAGAAAACCAAGCAAGGTTTGTATGAATGGTTAGTTATGTCATTTGGCCTATGTAATGCACCAACGGCATTTATGAGATTAATGAATGATGTACTGCACCATTTTATAGATTCATTTGTTATTTTTTATTTGGATGATATACTAGTATATAGGGCTAGTTGGGAGGAGAATATGTCACATTTGACACATGTGCTAGAAACATTGAAGAAGCACCAACTGCTTGAAAATCTCAAAAAGTGTGAGTTTTCACATCAGCCTTTGGTGTATCTGAGGTATTTGATTGGTGGAGGAGAACTGAAGATAGATCCTTGCAAGAAGAGGGAAATCATGAAATATCCAGTGCCTACTAATGTTTATAAGGTCAGGAGTTTCATTGGGGCATAACAAAACCTAATGAAGTTCATAGCCTCATTTTCAGCGGTAGTAACACCATTCCACAACATAGCAACAACTGTAGAAATTCTCATTGTGCATCGATAGATTATGCACTATACTAAAAAAAAATACATGATCTACTTCTACAACAAACTTGCAGAAGCTTAATTGAATATGAGCAAGATCAAATAGAACGCATATAACATATGAAGAGAAATCAATCATACATGAACACAGAAGAATACTCTGGGGAAAGCCTCAGCTCAAAAACCCCAATCTCTATATTATCATACAAGTGGAAATATGTTGAGATTACACAAAGAATCATCTCACAAGCTATCCTGCTCTCTCTGGAATCGAATAATACAGCTCACAGACTGAATAGACATAAGATATGCCTTCCCTTAGCCCTCCAAGCCTCCTATTTCCTTGCGCAGTTTTCCTTGGGGTCCAATGCTGCCATTTGTGTGAATTGGCCTCATCACACACTCGCTAAACCCAAAAGTAATTATGCAATCTCCAAGGAATGAATATCTTATGCATGCAAGAGATATCCTCCATGGAATAATCCTACAACTCATAGTACACTGTCCCATCATCTGATCTCAACTAGGTTTCTATCTGAACTGACATGCATGAGTTATTTATGAGAGAATATTCAGTTATCTGAAGTGTAGCAGTTACATGCATGCATGCATTAACTAATTGAACTCACAATTAGTTCAAAAAACTATTTGAACTAATCTAACTAGACTTAACTCAGTTAACTGAGCTAACTAATTACAAATCATCCTTATCTCTTTAAGGGATAAATTCCTTAATTAATGGGATAATTGTTGCATGTACTCACATAGACTTCATGTTTGATTTTCTACAACTAATTAACTCAAGATGAATTAATTAATTATTTTACAAACAGATGCTAAGATCAAATTCGAATTTTACTTCTCTGTTTTAGTTCAGGGACTAACTAAAATAGGAAGGTATCCTGGAATTCTATTTATGGCAGTGCTATTTTTAGAAATTCTATATTTAGCATTTCTTGTTGCTATTTTCAACACTCCCTCTCAACAAGAAAGGGATTATTAGTAACCCCAATCCTGTCTCTTTGGAACTCGAACTTGCATTTTGACAATGCCTTCATCAAAATATCTGCATCCCGTTCCTCGGTCAAAACATACAGCAACAACATGATCCTCTTGACCACACAGTCTCGAAGATGGTGATACCGGATATCAATGTGCTTGGACATGTCATGAAAAACTGGATTCTCAGAGAGTTTGAGACAACTCTGATTATCACAGTAGATCACAGTTGGATCCATCCTCTGACCAAACAATCCCACTAGAATCTTCCGCATCCAAATGGCCTCACATGCAGCCTGACTAGCAACCATGTATTAAGCCTCTGCTGAGCTAAGTGCAACTGACCTCTGTTTCTTGTTGTATCAGGAAACTGCAGCTGAACCAAGGTTGAAGATTCCTCTAGAAGTGCTCTTTCGGTCTGATGGACTCCCTGCCCAATCCACATTTGTGAAGCCTTGAAGCTTCACTCCCTCTGTTTGTCTGTACCACAATCCAAACTAAGATGTGCCTCTACGGTATCTTAACACATGCTTCGCTGCCTTCCAAAACATCTTGGTAGGCTGAACCATAGATTGACTCAGCTGGTTCACCGTAAAGCATAAGTCTGGTCGTGTGTTGACCAAATACATAAGTGAACCCATAAGCTTCTGATAAACAGTAGTAGCTACTACCTCACCTGAATTAGCATCCTCCTTCCTCTAATTCCCAGCTAGAGGAGCCTGCATGGGCATGCACTTCTCCATGTGAAAGCACCTAAGTATATCATTGGCATACTTGCGTTGAGACACAAATACTTCATCATCTTTCTGCCACACCCCCATGCCTAGAAAGTAGTGCATAAGACCCATGTCTTTCATCTCAAACTCTCTTACAAGGTCCTCCTTGAAAGACTTGATCAACTGATCATCACCTGTCAAAATCAGATCATCCACATAAAGAACAATGATCAATGGCTTGCCTTCTACCATGTTGTGATAAAAGTTCACATCTGCTTCACTCTTGGTGAAGCCAAACCCGGTGAAATAGTTATCGATCCTAGTGTACCAAGAACATGGTGCTTGCTTCAACCCATACAAATCCCTCTTGAGTTGGCACACATGCGACTCACAATCGAAGGTCTCAAAACCCTCTAGCTGCTCAATGTACACCTACTCTTCAATCTTCGCATTGAGGAATGTTGTCTTCATGTCTATCTGATGGATCTTCCAACCCATCTGAGCTGATAGTGCCAACATTGATATGATAGATAAGTACCTTGCTACAGGAGAAAAGGTCTCATCATAGTCGATCCCCTCGACCTGTGAGAAACCACGGGCAACAAACCTTGCCTTACATTTCTCAACACTACCATCAGTTGCCTGCTTTACCTTGTAAAGCCATCTGGAACTCACCATTTACTTGTCCTGAAGTCTTGGGACAACATCCAAAACACAATTCTGAATGATGGAGTCGCACTCCTCCACCATTGCATCAACCCATTCTAGTTGCTGCATTGCCTCCTCAAATGAAGAAGGCTCAGATTCTACACACTCCCAACGAAGGCCATGTAACTAGTGTACTGCTCGGGTGACCTCCTCTGTCTGCACTAAGAAGATGGTTGTCCCATATTCTCCCATGCATCTAGCATCAACTTGTCAGCTTTCCTTGAGCGTTTCCACCCATCTCTGGAACTCTTAGCATGAGTGGATGTCTCTACTCCCGGATCCTCTGCATGTGGCTGCTCCGCATTAGTCTAAGGCTCCTCCTCCTTAGGAACTAAAAGTTCCTCATCTAAATGCAACTTGAGCTCCCTCTCAAGTGATATTCACATGGCTTTCTACTCATCGAACTTTAGATCTCTGCGTACCACTGTCCTTTGACTGGTAGGCAGGAACACCTGATAGTGGTGGGGTGTATCCGTGTACCCCACAAGTATTCCCAACTCAGCTGTTGGATCTAGCTTCTTTCGAGCATCTTTGGTCACATGGTAATAAACCAATGATCCAAAGATTCGAAATTGACTCACATCTAGTTGCTTCCCAGAAAAGGCCTCCATAGGTGTCTTCATTCCCAGTATATGGTGTGGGCTTATGTTATGCAAGTATACTTCTGTATTGCATGCCTCAGCCCACAAATGCAATGGTAGGCTTTGAACATGCAACATTTCTCGAGCTACTCCCACAATTGATCTATTCTTCCTTTCGGCCACCCCATTATGCTATGGGTTATGGGTTGCCATCAACTCTCGTTTAATTTCTTCTGCAGCGCAGACATCCTTAAACTGTTGGGAGACATAC
This sequence comes from Pinus taeda, assembly GCA_000404065.3. Classification (NCBI taxonomy): domain Eukaryota; kingdom Viridiplantae; phylum Streptophyta; class Pinopsida; order Pinales; family Pinaceae; genus Pinus; species Pinus taeda. The sequence goes on from APFE030340261.1 coordinate 17,624, forward strand.
TCTCCACTATTGTTGCTATGCAAGGCTTTTATTTTATTTCCAAATTCTTTCTCTGCCAGGGCTTTAAACTCACAAAACCTCAAGAAGATCTGATCCTTATTTTGCATAAATTAGATCTAGCATCTACGAGAAAAATCATCAATAAAAATAACATAGTACCTTTGTTTAGCGGTGGAGGCTGTATAGAATAGTCGACAAACATTTGAGTGAACTCGCTCTAGGATTGCTCCATCTCTACTATCTCGATCCAGAAAGGAATATTTTGCATACTTGCCCAAGGTACAACCTTTGCATGTATTCGTTTGCTCCAGTTTTCCCTTGGGAAGTCCGGTAGAAATTTGTTGCATGATCTTCAGGGCTCCATGGTGCAAGTGGCCCAATCTTCTATTCCATAGCTCACCAACATCTTGGCTCTGCACCATCTTAGCTTTGGGACTCAATGTAGCACAGTCATCTACCTCCAGCTTGTAGAGATTCTTTACTCGAATCCCAATTCGCTTGGTCTGTCCAATGCTGATATGCCTCAGGAATACCTTTCCTTTACTAAAGACTACATCATAGCCTTTATCTTCTAGCATAACAATGGACACAAGAATCTTCTTCAGACCTGGTACATACTTTACATCAATTAGGGTGAGAGGAGCTCTATGCTCCCTCTAAAACACAACCATACCTTCACCTAAAACATGATACTTTCCATCATCACCCATCTTGATCCACATCTGGAGATCCTTCTCCTCCAAGGTACTGAAAAGATCCTTGTCACCTGACATGTGGAATGAAGCTCCATTGTCCAGGTACCACGCACATCCTACCATGGATGAAACCATTTATGTGATAAGAGAGAAATCCGACTCAAACTGTGAGGCCAGTGCCTCACCATCAGATCCATTCGAGGATCCCTTCTTGGATTTCTTCTGTGGATAATTTGTAGCATAACGGCCCACTTCATGATAATGAAAGCATTGCACTTTTGATTTGTCAAAATTCAACCACCATGGAAAGAACTAGATTTGGAATGGGATCCCTTCCCTTTCCCCTTCCTTGCCTTACTCACTAAGGCTAGATTTTCCTCATCATCTTGCTTTAATGAGGATCCATCTCTGGTGCTTCTTCTTATCTCCTACTGCATCAGATCCAACCAAAGTCATTCCCAATTTAGTAGTTTTTCTCTTCCATTTACCGAGTCTTGGTAGTTATGCCAACTCTTAGGAAGACTGAGGAGTGCAAGACTCACCATGTCATCATCAGCTGTTGTGATCCCTACACTTCCAAGCTCATCCCTACAGATGGTGAGTTTATTCATATATGTAGAGATCATGTCGCCCTTTTCACACTTGATTTTCCAAATCTTGTCTGTCAGCGCCAGGTTCCTCTGATTGCTGTTATTTTGATATAGATCTTTCAATGTTTTCCACATCGAAAATGGTGTCTCCTTCCCATGGAGACTCGAGACTATGTGGTCTTGAACTCCCTCCAGAAGGATTCTCCTTGCTCTAGCCACACATTTCTTCCATTCCGCCAATTCTGTAGCATTAGCTGTTGTGGGCTTGGGGACTTCTTGATCTGAAGTCCTTTAGACTGTTATCCTCTAATATTTCTTCCATGAGATCCTTCCAGGCTATATAATTCGAACTGCCATCAAGGGCATACTCGAGTCTTAAATCGTTGAATTCCATTGGTGAAATTGAGATGTGATAAGAACTTGATTTCTATATTCAGGAACCTCGAACTTCAAACTTCTCCCTTATTATATATTTTTCTCTCCTTTGATCACCTTTTCTCCTATACCATGTAGAAATTCCCATTGTAGATCAACAGATTATGCAATATACTAATGGAAAATACAAGATCTACTTCTACAACAAACTTGTGGAAGCTTAATCGAATATGAGGTAGATCAAATAGAACACATATAACAGATGAAGACAAATCAATCACATATGAACACAAAAGAATACTCTGGGGAAAGCCTCAGATAAAAAACCCTGATCTATGTATTATCATACAAGTGGAAATATGTTCAGGTTACACAAAGAATCAGCTCACAAGCTATCTTGCTCTCTCTGCAATTGAACAATACAGCTCATAGACTGAATAGACACAAGATATGCCTTCCCTCATCCCTCCAAGCCTCCTATTTCCTTGCGTATTTTTCCTTGGCGTCCAATGCTACCATGTGTGTGAATTGGCCTCATCACACACTCACTAAACCCAAAAGTAATTATGCAACCAAGGAATGAATTCCTTCTACATGCAAGAGATATCCTACATGGAATATTCCTGCAACTGATAGTACATTTTCCCATCATCAAATCTCAAATGGGTCTTTGTCTGAACTGACATGCATGAGTTATTTATGAGAGAATATTCAATTATCTGAAGTGCAACAGCTGCATGCATGCATTAACTAACTGAACTCACAATTAGTTCAACAAACTATTTGAACTAATCTAACTGGAATTAACTCGGTTAACTGAGCTAACTAATTACAACTCAAATTACAACTCATCCTTATCTCTTTAACTAAGGGATAAATTCCTCAATTAATGGGATAATTGTTGCATGTCCTCACATAGACTTCATGTTTGATTTTCTACAACTAATTAACTCAAGATGAATTAATTAATTATTTTACAAACAATTGCTAAGATCAAATTTGAATTTTTCTTCTCTATTTTAGTTCAGGGACTAACTAAAATAGGAAGGTATCCCGAAATGCTATTTTATGGCAGTGCTATTTTTAGCACTTCTATATTTAGCATTTCTTGTTGCTATTTTCAACAATAAGTGGCAAGAGTTTCCAGTGGGGAAAAGGTCAACAAAGGTATTTTGAAGAGCTAAAGAAGAAGATCATCCAAGCACTAGTTTTGGCATTACCAAACTTGCAATGACCATTTGAAGTGGAGACAGATGTGAGTGGGTATGTTATGGGAGAATCCTTGATGCAAGGAGGAAGGCATGTATGCTGCCATTTTAAAGTATTTCATGGGGCAGTTCTTAACTACCCTAACTATGACAAGGAGCTCTATGCCATGGTGCAAGCTATGAAGAAGTGGAAGCACTATCTGATGGGAAAAGAGACAGTAAACCACATAGATCACTAACCATTACAGTACTTGTAGGCCCAGCATAAGCTACAGTAGACCAGGCACTATAAGTGGATGGGTTTTTTACAATAGTTTCATTTGGTGATCAATTATAAGACGAGAAGCACAAAAATTTGGCCAACATGCTTTCAAGGCCACCCACATCAAAGATCATAGATTTTGGGACTCTTATGCAAATGGAGCCATTCACCCATGATGCATACAGAGAGGTATATTCAGAAGATGAGGACTTCAAGGAGGTGTATCAACAGTTGCAGATTCAAAGTCACGTGCATAAGGGCGATTTCATGATTTACTACCATCTCCAAGATGGGTTACTTGATAGGCTGGATAAGCTATATGTTCGTAAAGGTTAGTGATAGTAGTTGATCAAAGAAGCTCACACCTATAAGGTTGTAGGGCCCTTTGGTGTAGGGAAGGCCATGGCCAACTTGCAGAGGTACGTGTATTGGCCCAAGATGAAAGAGTGGGTAGCTTGGTTCATAAGAGGATGCATGCTTTGTTTTACCAGCAAGCATAACAACAGAAAACAGGGTCTATATCATTCCTTCCTTGTACCTAATTGTCCTTGGGAAAGCATTTCCATGGACTTTGTGGGAGGTTTACCGACAACCTGGAAGGGACATGACTACCTGTTTGTGGTAGTTGACAGGTTCAACAAGATGTGTGTTCTGATGTCCTATAAAAAGACCATCAACGGGCAAGAAGCATCAAACTTCTTCTTTGGACAGGTCTGGGTGCACTTTGGGATACCAAGGAGAATCATGTCAGATAGAGATACAAGATTTATCAATGCATTATGGACTACATTGTGAGAGAAGATGGACACAAAGTTGAAGAGATCTACAACATTCCATCCATAGGAATATGGGCATACAAAACTAGTCAACAAGAATATGGGCATACAATTGTAACCATACTTTATCTCCCACCTTTGGTAAAGATGTGATTATTTCTAGGGTTTCTGAGGGTGTGTTTGATGTTGGCGAATGTAGGAATAACTGAGGTGTCCCTGCATCGTTTTGAGGAATGTGAGATCTACCTTGTTCTTAGCTATCATAGATCTTAGATGTTCGAATACCCGAACCTCTTGTAATTTCTCCCTTCTGTATAGGGTTAAAATTATTGTTTTGAGGCTTCTGCAATTAGTGCTTGTGTAGTTTTCTTCTGGAATTCTCGCATCCATAATTGTTTGCATCGACATTTTGATCCATCCACCATGGCTCATCATCAGGATAGATCAGTAATTGTGTAAGACAAATCTCATTGGTATGAATAAATAGAGTTAAGAGATGTAAAGGGAATGGAAGCCGACCCTCTCATAATTGTTTTATAATATTCGGTTTTAACTTAATTATATAATAATAATAAAAATAAAATGATTTAAACTGAAATATTTAATTATATAATAAGAATTTTAATTATTTTCACTTTAAATTGATTTTTATTTGTAACTAGTTATTTTATATTTGTTTTTATTTTATTTTATAATTAATTTTATTTTGGTAGGATTTATTTACATTTATCTACAATTCCTATCAATTTTCTTAAATGAAATTCTCATAAAATTCTTCTTATATAAGTTAATTTGAATTGGTATTATTATTCTAAAAAGTATTAATATTAGTGTTAATATTAGTGCTGATCTATGAAACTAATTTAATTATTTGTTAAAATTTGTTAAATTTTCTCAATTATCTTAGATTCTTTGTTTTTAGTTAAAATGTAAATTAATTTTTAGATTTTAAGAAGAGAGAAGTGAGGTTGGAGAGTGAGAGGTAAAGCGTAACAGGGGAAGGGTTGTGTTAGGAGAGGGTGTTCTAGGATGTTAAAGTAGGAATCCAGTTGTCACTTATTTTCCATACTTCGTCTCGATTGAGATTGTTAGGGTGTTTGCCTACTTCTGTTGCTTCTCTCAGTTTTCTATGGTGATAATGATCAATTTTGGCTACTACCCTAGAGTTTTCAATGCAGACGTGATGATTGGTTTTGCTGAATGTTCAGCTAGGGCTGAGGTTTTTTAGCAGTTATGTTTTATATTGGCAACATGTTCTTGAATCCTAGTGTGGATAGATTGACTAGTTTCTCCAATGTATGTTTTTCTGCATGAAAATGGAACCATGTAAACTCCTTTGTGGCATTTGGGATCAACGGGATCTCTGACAAATTTTAGGCATCTGCTGATGGTGTTCTGGGTCTGAAAGTGGTTCTAATTTTGTTCTTTTTTAAAATGTGTGCAATTTTCTCTGTTGTGCCTAATATGTATGGGAGGTGCACCTTGCCTAAATGATCATCTAGTGGTTGTTTGTTTTTAGGATTATTTTCATTCTTAAATGCCTTTATCACTTGGTGTTTATAGTAACCATTCTCTGCAAGTACATTCATAAGATGGTTCTTCTCATCTTCAAAGTGATTTTCATCTGAAATACGAATAGCCCTGGCTGCTAGAGTGTTGAGAACACCGATTTTTTGGGGTGGATGGTGGTGAGAGTTGGCATGTAGGTAATGTTCCGTGTGGGTTTTCTTATGATATACCTATTGTGATATGGAGCCATCTTTGTTTATTTTGATTAGGATGTCAAAAAAGGGAAGGCTATCATTTTCCTCTATTTCCATGGTAAATTTGATAGAATTGGATAGACTGTTTAGGTGTTGTAGGAAAGTGTTTATTTTTTATTTTCCATGAGGCCAGATAATGAATGTCTCATCAACAAACCTTTTCCAAAGTTTCGGTTTTAATGGGGTAGATTTCATGGCCCTAGTTTCAAAATCTTCCATGAAGAGATTGGCAGTGATAGGAGATAGAGGGTATCCCATGGCTACACCGCACATCTGTTCATAAATTTCATCTTCAAAACTAAAGAAGGTAGATTTGAGACAGATTTCAATTAATCTGGTTGTGTCCAAGTTCGTGATTTTATGGATCACTTCCATGGCTTCATCTATGGGAATGTTGGTATAGAGAGATTTAACATCAAAACTAACTAACATGTCACTAGTATCTTGGTTTAGATCTTTGATCTCATTGATGAAGTGGGTGGAAATTATCAGATATGTTGTGACGAACTATCCAGTGGAATATCATGACAGTTTATGGATCAAATTTTGTCCAAAATATTCTGCCAAGACTAGGTTCAGGAGTTAATAAAATATAGTAGCATGCCTAGGTACTTGAACAAATACCATTTCACCTAGTAGGGGAATTACAAAATCTTGACTCTTTTTTTTGGAGTAGCTAAACGCTCACATTCCCCCTGAAAAATTGAATTTTCCACTTGCTTAGTTTCCCTCCTAAATATTTTATGAAAGAGTCCAAAACATTATTTATCTATATTGTAATAATGGAGGACACACCTCCTAATAGAATGGTATCATTAGCAAACTAATAATGGTTAAGACTCTTTTCCCGCTTAAAAATGTTTACTCGAAGGATTTCCAAATGACCTTTCATGTTCCAATTTTATACGCAGGGACTTTTCCATTGGGATGAATAGTAAGGGGGAGATAAGGAAGCCTTGTTTTTCCCTGTACTTATTTAAGAAAAGAGTGGACTACACTAATTAGCTTTTCTTATTGATTTTCATAAAAATGAAAGAATGTCTTACCTTATGCAAGGCATAAAAAGGAAAGAATGCCTTACCTTATTGAAGGCATTCATCATGTCTATCTTGATGCTCATGCTTCTTTTCTAATTAGATTTTCTATATTTATTTTCATGTTAAACCACTACGATTCTCTACAATTTTCCTTTTTTTTTTAAGAAACCAACTTGATTCTCTAAGATGAAATTTGGGAGCACTTTCCTTAACCTATTTGCTATAATATTCATCCTAATTTTATAAGAAGCATTACATAGAGAAATGGGACATAATTTGGAGAAGAAAGATGGGTTTCTTTCCTTTTTGATGAAGGGTGTATGACATATGTGCATGGGGAAGGGAAGAAAGGAAGAGAGGGAGGAAACATCCTAAAAAACAACCATAACAATAATAGAGGCAGCGAGTTGTTCCCATCGCGCCATCGAGAAGGGAAAATCATGTCACCGAGAAGGGAAGGGAGGAATGGAACATATGACGAAAAAGAGGCATAGGAGCAGCCAACTGATTTCCATCGTGTCTCTCTTTGCCTTCAGAAAATCAACCTTTCTCCGTCTATTTATGCATTCCAACTCATCACTCTGCAACTTCTTCAATCTCTGCGTTTTAGATTTTCCAACTTGCATTTTCACTTTCACAACCAGCAACACAAAGCAAAGAGTGCGACGCCATTACTTCCTTCCTAATTCAGTGGACAAGGATTATGTACAAGTACAATACCTGGAAAACATAGACTTGAAAAGAGCGCAATCAAGTGAATTGAAGCAGAAGGAGAAACATGAAGCTTCAAAGTAGGGGAAGAAGAAGTAAAAGTGGGGAAAGATAGAAAGACAATGGCCACAACACACCAATGAAAATATCCTAGCAACCACTGCAATATTGATGTTCATATAGAGGAGAAGTGTTGGAAGTTGCATCCAGAGCTAAACCTAAAGAAAAAGAAGAAAGATAATAATAAGAAGAATCTCATGGCTACGTATTCAAACAACCAAGTTGAAAGCAACTCGTACGTGGATGAGAATATCATTTGCACGTTAGTGCAAAAGGAAGTGAAACCAAGTAGCCTTCAACAACAGGAAGAGAAAGAAATGACCAAACTCTTACATATAAAGATACAGGTCAAGAAGACAAAGATTTATGCTTTGTTTGACTCAGGATTGTAGGGGAATCTCATTGGAGCTAAGTTGGTCAAGAAGTTGGGGCTAGAAGTTTGTGATCATCCAAACCCATATCCACTGGGATGGGTAAATAAGGATGCAGAGCTGAAGGTAACAAAGCAGTGTAAAATTAGATTTGATATCAGTGTTGATTTTATTGATGAAGTAGATGTAGATGTGGTTCCCCTTGATGTATGTGGATTCATTTTTAGAATTCCATACATGTGCATGTGAGATGCAATATTCATGATGAGAGCCAATTAGTACTAGCTCATCAAGGATGGAAAATCATTCATCATCAACGTGCACAAAGGAAAGTAAAAAATCTCACAGGTAAGTGTCAACCAAGCCAATAAATTGATCAATTCCAGCTATAAGTATGTTTTATTGTTTTCAAGAGAAATTCAGTCTAAAGAGGAGTCAATAAGAGGCAAGGCATCCTTGGAGGGGTGTATTAAGAAACAAAAACAACAATTGGAAGAGTTTTTACAGGCATACAAGGATGTGTTCTCAAAGCCTAAAGGTTTACAACCTAAGAGAGAAGTGGAGCATGAGATTCAACTATTGTCACACTCCCCATTGCCAAATATTAGGTCGTACATGTAGTCTATTATAGAATCAAGTGAGGTGAAGAAATAGTTGCAATAACTATTGGAAAAGGGCGTCATTCGACCGAGTACGTCACCATGTGGATCACCCATCATCACTGTGCCAAAGAAGGATGGGACTTGGAAGATGTGTATATACTACAGGGCATTGAAAAAAAGCATGCTCAAGAATAGACACCCCCTGCCTAGGATAGCCAATATGCTAGATCTTTTGTAGCAAGAAAAGTACTTCACCAAGTTGTGCTTGAAGTTTGGATATCATCAGGTTCAATTCAAAGATGAAGATACATGGAAGAAAACCAAGCAAGGTTTGTATGAGTGGTTAGTTATTTCATTTGGCCTATGTAATGATGTTATAGATTCATTTGTTATTGTTTATTTGGATGATATAATAGTATATAGTGCTAGCTGGAAGGAGAATATGTCACATTTGACGCATGTGCTGGGAACATTGGAGAAGCACCAATTGCTAGAAAATCTCAAGAAGTGTGAGTTTGTACATCAGCCTTTGGTGTATCTGGGGTATTTGATTAGTGGAGGAGAACTAAAGATATAACCTTGCAAGAAGTGGGCCATCATGAAATATCCAGTGCCTACTAATGTTTCTGAGGTCGGGAGTTTCATTAGGGCATAACAATACCTGATGAATTTCATAGCCTCATTTTCAGTGGTAGCAGCACCACTCCACACCATAACAACAAGTGGCAAGAGTTTCCAGTGGGGAAAAGGTCAGCAAAGGTATTTTGAAGAGCTAAAGAAGAAGATCATCCAAGCACCAGTTCTGGCATTACCAAACTTGCAGTGACCATTTGAAGTGGAGACAGATGTGAGTGGGTATGTTGTGGGATAATTCTTGATGCAAGGAGGAAGGCATGTATGCTACCATTTTAAAGTATTTCATGGGGCAGTCCTTAACTACGCTACCTACGACAAGGAGCTCTATGCAATGGTGCAAGCTATGAATAAGTGGAAGTACTATATGATGGGAAAAGAGACAATAAACCACACAGATCACCAGCCATTACAGTACTTATAGGCCCAACGTAAGCTACAATAGACTAGGCATTATAAGTGGATGGGGTTTTTACAATAGTTTCATTTGGTGATCAACTATAAGAAGGGAAGCACAAAAAAGTTGGCCGACATGCTTTCAAGGCCACTCACATCAAAGATCATAGCTTTGGGGACTCTTATGCAAATGGAACCATTCACCCATGATGCATAAAAAGAGGTATATTCAGAAGATGAGGACTTCAAGGAGGTGTATCAACAGTTGTAGAGTCAGAGTCATGTGCATAATGGCGATTGCATGATTTAGTACCATCTCCAAGATGGGTTACTTGACAGGTTGGATAAGCTATGTGTTCCTAAAGGTGAGTGATTGTGGTTGATCAAAGAAGCTCACACCTCTAAGGTTGTAGGGCCATGTGGTGTAGGGAAGACCATGGCTAATTTGCAGAGGTATGCGTATTACCCCAAGATGAAAGAGTGGGTAGCTTGGTTCATAAGAGGATACATGCTTTGTTTTACCAGCAAGCCTAACAATAGAAAACAGGGTCTATATCATTCCTTCCCTGTACCTAATCGTCCTTGGGAAAGCATTTCCATGGATTTCATGGGAGGTTTACCGACAACCTGGAAGGGACATGACTACTTGTTTGTGGTAGTTGACAGGTTCAACAAGATATGTGTTCTGATGTCCTGTAAAAAGACCATCAACGGGCAAGAAGCATCAAACTTATTCTTTGGACAAGTCTGGGTGCACTTTGGGATACCAAGGAGAATCATGTCAGATAGAGATACAGGATTTCTCAATGAATTATGTACTACATTGTGAGAGAACATGGACACAAAGTTGAAGAGATCTATAACATTCCATCCACAGGAAGATGGGCATACAAAAGTAGTCAACAAGACTTTGGTGCAACTTTTGAGGGGATACAATTAAAAGCATCTAACGACCCGGGATGAAAATATGGTATATATACAACAAAGCAGTCCACTCTTCTACATGAAAGTCCCCATTTGAGACTATTTTTGGATATTTTCCACCTTCAACTTTGGATATTGCATATGGGTAACAAGGAGGAGTGAGGGAAGATCTCATAGGAGATGCTTTGAGTGCTGAAAAATATTATAGAGAAGATCAGGCAGATCCATCTACAGGTACAAGAAACACTGTAGAAGTCACAATAGAAGTATAAAATTAGGCATGATCAACACAAAATAGAGAAGTCATTCAAGGTGGGAGATAAGGTATGGTTACAGTTGACCAAGGAGAGGTTGTAGGGACTTGGTAAGAAAATCAAGGCACTGAGGTGTTATCCCTTTGAGATACTGGAAAAGGTGGATGATCATTCCTATCAACCTAGTTTACCACCATATATGTCCATTTACTCAGTTATAAATATAGAGAATCTGAAACTCTATGAGACTTCCATGCTAGAGCAGGAAGAGGAACATGTCCTACCTTTTGTGAAGGATTTCGCACTAGATGCTCAGGAAAAGTTGACAAAAGATAAAGTTTTGTAGAAGAGTTCTAGAACTACAAGACAGGGTCACCATGACCTTTGCAAATTGCATTGAAGGGACAACTTCTATGCAAAGCTAAATGGTACACCAGAGAGAAGGTGGAGGAAACATTTCCTCACCTCATTCAGTAGAAGATTTTGGGGACCAAAATCCTACCAAAATGGGAAGGTGTGATCTAGATTGGATCATTACAATTTTTTTTATCCATCTCGATGCATTTTGAATAGAAAAAGCCAAGGAATTAGCTCATGGGACTATTTTTTTTGGCGGGACCCAGTTTGGCAAAAAATGTCTAAAATCTTTAGAGATAATTTTGAGGCATCAAATGACATTTTTTGGGGGTAAAACTTTGTTTCTTTAGTGTGGAACCATTTCATGCTATTCTGCACACAGAGAGGTTTCCAACGACACAAGAACCACATTAATTGGAGTTCGTATGCAAAAGTTATGCTACCCAGAAGTTGACCTTCCTGTTTTCACACCTATAGTTTAGGAGGATGTTGCATCAGCCCTTATTATTCATGGAAAATGGGCTAGCCATGTGTTTATGATTTAAAATTATTTAGAAAATTCTATATTGTAACTCTAGTTAAGAGTTGATGTAGTCAAAACTAACCACTAGTAAGCTATCAGGTTGTGTTATAACCAGGCCACTAGGAGGAAGAGGCATTACATTCTTTCGAGAGAATTTTGTTCCATAGCTGAGCAAAGATAGCCAGGGGAGATAGGATGTAAAGAAAACACAAAGGATCTGTGGACTGTAATAGTCCATGGACCACAAGAATTACTTATTTGTACCTGCAACCATATTTCTAGATAGAGAAAGAGAGTGAAGTGACCTCACCTTCCCGTTGGGTTTTCTCCCAAAAGGGTTTCCCATAAAGCATATCTTGTGTCTTGTGTGTGTGTGATTGTTTTGTCGTTCTCTATTTTTCTACATAATTTCAATTCACATGCATGCACTAATTACAGTTAAATCTACATATCTTAAAGTTTAATAAAGCTGTAATAGTGTAGAATCTCATCTTTTTAATATAATATTATCAGATATGTTGTGACGGACTGTCCAGTGGAATATCAATGACAGTTTACAAATCAAATTTTGTCCAAAAATCTTTGCCAAGACTAGGTTCAGGAGTTAATAAAATATAGTAGCATGCCTAGGTACTTGAACAAATACCATTTCACCTAATAGGGGAATTACAAAATCTTGAATTTTTTTTGGAGTAGCTAAATGCTTACATTCCCCCTGAAAACTTGAATTTTCCACTTGCTTATTTTCCCTCCTAAATATTTTATGAAAGAGTCCAAAACATTATTTATCTATATTGTAATAACGGAGGACACACCTCCTAATAGAATAGTATCATTAGTAAAACTAATAATGGTCTTTATTTTTTTTTCTGCTTTTATACCGCCAACTGCTTCAATAATTTATGTGTGTTTATTGGGTTGGATTCTATAGAAAAAAAAAAAAATCTCGCTTGTTCTTTTGCTTCACTTGGAATCCAAGTTGGACACTTCACCTGCTACCAGCCTCCTTGGGCCTCACATTGGTGCTGAGAAATGTTGTTCGACACCCATGAGGGCACTTCATCATCAATTCTATGGTGTTGTTTTCGTGTTTTTCTTCATTTTTTTAAAGATTATGATTAATAATAATGATGATCAATTGTATATTTTTTTCCAATATTATCATTGATAATGATGACGAGGAATAACATTTATCATTAATAATAATGATGAGGAATAGAGTTTACAATTTTATAGATACAAAAATTTATGTAAACCATTTGTCCTCATTAATCCTCAATTTTATAGATACAAAAAGTTATGTAAACTATTATTCTTTGTGTGTGATTTATAAAAAAAATTGTCTAAGAATTAAAGATCTTTCACATTAGTGAAATTATATGTCTTTAAAAACCAAGTAGATTATTTAAGTGAGTAAATTTTATTAGTTCTTTCTTTTGGTAGGGGTATTATAGTATTAGATTTGTTGTTAATCTTATGTTAGATAATTGTTGACTTTTTAATATATTGTTCAATTGTTGCTTTCAATAGGGGTACTACAGCATTTGATTCATTGTTAACATTATGTTAGATAATGTGACTTTTTAATATATTGTTCAATTCTAAAGTTTAACGTAGGAAAACTTAAATACCATCATTATATGATTTAACATAAATCAAGTTTTTTTTCTTAAAATCTTATTAGATATAAAGAGTGGACTCTTATTTTAATAGTAGTTGCGTGAATGAACTCTACAATATCAATTGCAATGTCAGTTAATAAATTAATATCATACACCACCTTAAGTAAATTTCAATGAAGTAGTAGAATCAACGCCCCTTTGGCAACTCCTTCTTGCTACCTCACCTTTATCATCCTTGCACAATATCCAACCATCTAAATATTTTGAAAAATTTTGGGTTCATCTTGTTGCAATTATTCTGCAACTTTTTCACTTTCTAGCCTGTGTGATGGGAATCAAGTAGTTGTTTCTCTATATTTTGGGATGAGAAAGATTTATTTTTTATTTTTTGATAGTAAGATTCACTATTTTAATCTCCTGCTTCCAAATGTGCATAGGGGAGCCTATAATCCAAGTACACCAAGCTTAAAAAACGACATTCAATGCCTTAAAGTCCTACAACCATAATGTTATGTGGAAAACCCCCTATTTCCAAATGAGCATTACCGCATATCTGCCCTTGATATGTGATAGAAAAGTGCATAGATCATTTACTATTATCCCTAAATATAATATCCTAAGACCATTTTACATGCAAGGAAAATGAGGAAATGGGTGCATACCTTTTTCTAAAAGCTATATTGATATTAATGGTGGAAACATCTAAATAAGAGCCATTGAGGTAGCTGGTTGATTCCCATCATGTTGCTCTTTACCTTTGGCATCCATGAAACTAAGATTTCTACATTTCTCTGTTTATTTGTGCGTTCCAACCCATTACTCCACAGTTTTTCGAATCTCCGTGTTTCAAAGTTCGAACATCTAAATAGCATTTTCACTTGCATAAACAAAGCGAGGCAATTCCATTACTTCCCTCCAGACACACCCACGCACTTTGAAAGAAACCACATTCAATAACTTATCTATTTTTGTATTGCAATGGACTCTCCACCCACTTTTAACCCAACCTTTACTTCGTCTTTCCTTTTCTTCACAGGGACTCCAAGTAGGACTCATATGATTCACCTTCCAATCTTAAGATGGTTTCCCCTCACAACCTAAAGGACTATACTAAAATTTTCCCAACAAGAATATCGATAAAAAAAATTTGTTGGACATTGAGGTTATTAATGCCCCTTTAGACTATAACCTCCTCTTAGGTTGTAGCTTCATGTAATTCATGAAGGTAACATGTTCATCAGTGTAGTGCACCATGAACTTTACCCAACTCTGTCTCCTTGTCATTAGTGTAGTGCACCATGATCTTTATCCACTTTACCCAACTCTGTCTCCTTGTTCTTAAACATTCGAATAAGAGTCCCATCTACAGAAAATATGAACAACAAATTACATTAATGTCACAACCATGTTAGTTTTAGAGGTAAGTATATTTTATTGTATTATATTAAATTGAAAGAAAAATAATGAATGCTAAGAGTGATAAGAATATGTACATAATTTGGTTTGATGTCCAAAGCATAGAGTAAGTGTGGAAATCTAGGGTTGGGTGAAACCACAAGTAAAATTGTTGCTCACGCCCACAAAGGCCTTAAGCAAATACATTAGTATGCAAAATATAAGTATCTCTAGATAGGTTTCCAATAAATTCAATGTCTATTTCAGTCTAATGAACCAGGGTAGTGCTAATTAATTGTATTCAATAGAAATAAGGTGAAGTTAATTACATAAAAGGTAGTGACTGTGTCAACAGACTTTCTAGGTACGAACTTGATTTGAATATCAATTTTGGAAAATAGATACTCTTACTTGGATTGAATAACACAACTTGTCATCAAAGAAGAATAAGCTTAGCTGAAGTTAATTTAGACAAAAATGCATAGCTACCAGGATGAGTGCAGAGCGTGATGGCATGAGAACTTCAAATATTAATTGAAGAGTAGTTGATATTGAGCTGCAATTGTATCGATTATCAAGGATTTAATCACGATCATCTCCCCGTGTGATGTCGAAATCACTATAGAAATTTGTAGAAACAAGAGCTGTCGAGGAGGCTAATAAAAGGAAGAGGGGCTGAAGGGGTGTGTCCATGTCGATTATGGATTGGGTGAAGATGATGGAAAAATTTGTGATGTAAAGAAATTCAAGAAATCAAGGAATAGAATTAGAATAAATGTGCGAAGAAATGAGAGAAGAGAAGTAGAATAAATGTGTGCATAGAATAAATGTAGAGTGTTGGTGTGGATGATGAATGTGTATGGGGTGAGTGGGTTTATAATATACATACAAACCCAAATGAGGGAGGGAAGGGCATATGGAATCTGTGCAGTGAAGGAAAGGTGGGAGGAAACATCTGAAAAAAATTCATAATGGAGCCAGCGAATTGATTCCTATCGTGTGGGTCTTTGCCTCTAGAGGGAAGGAAAAATCGTAACTACGTGGGGAAGGGAGGGTGAAACATCCCAAGAAGAGCCATTGAGGAAGTCGATTGGTTCCCATCATGACGCTCTTTTCCTTTAGCATCTAGGGAACAAAGATATCTACATTTCTCTCTTTATTTGTGCGTTTCAACTCATTACTCGACAATTTTTTGAATCTTTGGGTTTCAGAGTTCCAAGATTCAACTAGAATTTTCACTTGCATAAACAAAGTGAGGTAGGTCCATTACTTCCTTCCACCCACACCCATGAGATTTTAAAGAAACCACATTCAATAATTTATCTATTTTTGTATTGCATTAGACTCTCCACCGACTTTTAACCCAAATTTTACTCCATCTTTATTTTGTTTCATGGAGACTGTATGTTGGACTCTCCACCTAGTACTGGTCTCCTTTCTGATTATGACAATGGTAGTGTGAAATGTTGGTTGACACCATGACACATGCATATATTAAAAAAAAATTATATATTTATTAATCTTGGGTCTGGAGTATGCCCTAAAATTGCTTTTTCTTGGCTAAGAGCTTGAATTCCATGGATGTAACAAGACCTAAAGGAAATTGGCAGGACTAAAAGCCTGCCCCTTACGATTCACTAGACACGTGATGTGGTTTTCTTTGAATAACAATGACAAGTCAACCTACATTTGTGGATAGTAGCCACTAATGGTTGTCCTAACTGCTTGATTGACAATTGAGTTATGATAGCTTTTCTCACTCTATAAAATAAATAATAATAATAATTTTGATTAACAAATAGTGAAAAAATATTTTTTATACAATAAGTTTTTTAATAGTCTAACCCAACTCATCTGAATGTAGAATTTAAATTTTCTTGAGCGTATCTTAAAACCATTGCACATCTTAACAAATAGTTTCTCTTAGTACATAAATTTTGCATTGATAAGGATTTTAAGTTTAAGAATAAAAGGAAGGGATATTATGCAATTAGATATTTTTTTCTTTGTAATTTTCTTTCATGATACTTTTGGGTTTGGCCACCACCAACATAGGCTTGTCCAAGGTTTGATAAAAGAACTACCC
Organism: Pinus taeda; assembly: GCA_000404065.3. Taxonomy (NCBI): domain Eukaryota; kingdom Viridiplantae; phylum Streptophyta; class Pinopsida; order Pinales; family Pinaceae; genus Pinus; species Pinus taeda. The sequence goes on from APFE030340261.1 coordinate 34,264, forward strand.
AATCTCAACCTAACCAAATCTTTGAATACAAAAATTTTGGAAGGAATTTCCAGAGTTAGTGAAACAAATGCTTATTCTGGAGTGCCCTTATGTAATTTATGCTCTAGTGAGTAAACAAATCCCATCATTAAAATATCCTAGTAAAATAATGATTCATATTTTCCAAAGCTAAATCCTAGACTCAATTTTAATAAGAGAACTCAAGGAAAATATTCTTTTCATTTTCCTCTACTACCCTATATAAAACATACCTATTGAGGCCTTGGATTCCTCCTTTCTTGGAGACTACCAATTGTTAAGCTTCACCCATGTAGCATTAGCCATGGAAAAAGAATTTACTTCAAGGAGTCCATAATAATCCTAGACCGTTTTCTAGATGTGCAAATTTTGAGAGAGTGCAAGGAAGAATAATTGATCAAGATAACCCTCCTTGACACTATAATTTAAAGCCCCCTACCCTCTTTAATCAAACATCTAAATTCCTTAAGGAGCACAACCCTTTAGATTGTCATGCAAGATAAGGTAATGAGCTTCCCATGAAACAAAGGTTATTCAAATTTCCAACCTAGACAACTACCCAAACTCTGAGACCACCATGAGATGTCAACAAGAATGGTTAGATTCCACTCATCCAACCATCCTTTTTGTTGGAAAATCAAGAGACTTAGAGATTATATAGATTTTCCTTAACTTGATAATTACTTATGATGTGCGTTGGCCTTTTATTACTTTATTACATCTTGTTCATGAAGGATTACCAAAACAATGAGGATGAAAACAAGACAAAGTACACAACATATAGGCTCCAAGCTAGGGCAAAACCCCTCCAATGGGAAAACCCAAAAAAATGCTTCTCTTCTTATTAGATTTGCTTTATAAAGAAACTTCCAAGACCCAAAGACCAAAGCCCAAAATCCTACTAAGCACCAAGTCAACCCCCCGACAAAGTCTTCTCCATGGAAGCTTCCAAACTTTGACCTACTGCAACTTCATCCTCAGAATTTCATCCTTGCAATTTTGGCCTCCTGCAGCTTCACAACTTGGCAAACCCTAGTAACTTCATATGTGTGGACAAGAAAAGATAACCTTTCAATAATTTTGACATTTTCTCCTCTTCTTCATCCTCCCAGCTACTCTTTCTCTTCTTCACTATTGCAGATTGAACTTGAGATGATATGTGCTCCAGACGAGTCTAATTTCTCCTTTATATAGCCTTCCTTAAGGGTCAAATTTCCCTCCTTAAGGCCGACTTGATCTTCTCTTGGGCTGACTTGGTCTTGGGATCCAAAATAACCTTTTCTTCATAAAATAAATATATTTCTTTATTACAATGAGTCCAATTGGGACTATGACACATGACAAATATCATTCTTTATCCTAAAAAGACCTAGAAAGACCTAGAAAACCTAAAAGAATGAAGAACATGCTTTTGACTCAAACTTGAGTATGAAACCCATACTCTAAAAAAAATATAATTTATTTTCCTTTCTTTATAAATAATATACAATGTTATGATTACAAAGGGTCGTTATGAAGACCGAACCTAGTTACAATTTCCAACACTTTTAGGGGTAAAAATTCCACTCTACTCCCCAAATTCTAATTGTGCATAATGTTTTCTTGCTAAATTCTTATTTATTTTCTATTCCGAAATACACTAAAAAAACTATGTCAAAATACAAATTTATATTGAAATTACATAATCACTTAAAGAGAATTTAATTGGTTATATATATATATATATATATATAATATATATATATATATATATTATATATTTATATTATAGTTAGATCTCATTCTCACAACGATAAAATTGACTCTTCATTAAGAACCATTTTTCCCTTATTGGGTAATTTAGGGGTGTATTACACTGTAATATTGATATCAAGTTTTTTAAAACAACATTTTAATATTCTTCGACATTTAATAAATAAAATTATTAAAATTTTTATATAAATATTATTTTAAAATTTCACTAACCCTATTTTTAATATAAAAAAAAGAAGTATGAATTTAAATTAAGAATAAACATAATTACAAATCACAATAATAACCATAATTTTGATATGGAGTGGGTGAGGAAGTTACAAACAAGTTTATTGTTTATAAAATGTTTTTATATATATAAGTGATTAAGTAAAATTGATGTTAACGTTTCAGCTTGAATAATAAAGTTGAATTGACAAATAATGTTTAAAATAAATAAAAATTATTAATGAATATTTAGGTTACAAGTAGTTATTATATATATATATATATATCTATATATATATATATATATACTTTTTACTTTGAAGATGAGAGTGAGAGTTAAGAGTGAGAGTTATTACAACAATATTTATAGGCTCATAATTATTAGAATAATACTTCTCATCATTATGTCAATTGTAGGGAATTTAATCAAGATGTACATTTTGGATGGACATTCCATCCATCATCGAGGACCAAAGAGTAAATTATTAAGAATCAAACTCTTTGTGACATGATGAGTGATGATGTAATGTATGTTCTTCATTTACAATATAAAATTATTTTCCATGAAAAAGAAAAATAATATATATATA